>CALYDF020003269.1:0-35810 GCA_944474145.2 Dicrocoelium dendriticum
TTCCTTCGGGTTTATACCGCATATGGGCTGTGTGGGTGGTGCAGCAAAGCCACCCATGGTCCCTCATATGCGCAGGTGTCGTGTTGCCGGCGACAGTGACAGGCAAATCCGAGCACAGGGCTAGGTGTATGCGTCCATCGGGGACAGGTATACTCCCGAGTAGGTTTACACAGTGGTGTTGACGGAAGGCAGACTGGGATGAGAGTGTCAGTGTAAGAGTTCCTCAACAGTACGCCTGACTGTAGCTGGTCAATCAGGCATAAGGTGTTTGAACGTTCTCCCCCAGCAGCCCTTTAACAGATCAATTATCAAAGAGTTACCATGGGTTAGCAATCTGATCCAGCCGGTAGCCGGTGTACCTGTGCCAAATTTCCAGACCTTGTCCGAGCAGTCCGTAAGCTATCGATCTCACAATATGTGATCGGTCCAAGGTGCACAGTACCACTGGCATACTTAGGCTCCAGGTTAGTATGCCTTTTGTCAAAACAATATACAGCATGAAGAGATTAATAATGATAGGCATATTTCTTATCAAGTAAACCGCTCTGAAAGTATTCTGTACAGAACAAAGACGCACAGAGGATCTCGTGTTCTTGCAAGAGCAATATCAATTTATCTTCTTATTTTTTCTGCATTTCTGGCGAGGTTTTCGCCAAAAACGTTTGTCTTATGTGATAGTAGGAGGCAAACTTGCTGTTTGAGTATGTCGTGGACAGGGAGGATTAATTAGCTTGCGTGAGTTGATGATGTTACACCCATTAGACATTATCCAGGTTTTCATTGAATGGATATTCAAATGATCTTCCCCAAGAAAATACAACATAATATTGTCCGAAATTAACACATTATTGATGCACAAAATTACTAGCCCAGCTGAAAAAAATCAGAAGGCCAATGACCTTGACAGAATAACGTATTAATCGTTGTCAACAAACACTGTACAACTACTGCCGATCTTGACTGTATTTATATGTATCTTACTGAACTTCAACTTCCAGAATTGAAGGTCAGCTTATAAGGTTAGTAATTCCCCATAGCTTGTGCCGAGGTTCAGGTGGTTTTAATCACTTGCAGAAACTAGAAGATACGGGAACGTTCGAAATCGATGCGATAATCGTTAACAATCGATTAATCGCCAAAATAGTAGATTCTCTAGATAATTCTTACTTTTTCCCGGATAGTATAATCTTACCGTCGCTACCAGGGATACACTCTCACACGTTTCTCTGACGTTGGCTATACCTAAATTAAACATCACACTTCAATGTGTAATTTAATTTATTTGTTATAATAGCTCTTTGTGTCTAACCAACTCTGACTAAATTCATGAATGCTCTGTCTATGGACAAGAAAGTCTGGGAGGACTAGTGTATCTTCGGTATGTTGAAATTACCTACAAGTATCCTTTTGTTTGTGCATTAATTTGGATTCAAATTCGGAAGCTGAGGTAATATGCACGACATACATGTTTGCTGAATTTGGCGGGTTGCGGATAGATGCAAGTGATTCGAGGCGCCTGAAACGGAGAACCAGAAAGAATCAGGGACATTTGCCAGCGGTGGATGTGTTCAAACTGTTCAGCCGTACATATATCATGGAGATACATTAGGCATGCTCCAACTTTTTTATCTCAGCGACATTTGCGTAAAAGGTGTTAAAGGAGGGTAATTAAATTACAGTCTAAAATATTAGCGAGGTACCACGTTTCGGTAAAGATGATTGTTTGTAGAATGCTTACATGTATAAGCATGCATTCCAAATACCGTTTGTTGACAATCCATCTGGCATCAATCAGAAGTAATGGAAACATATTATAAATGGTGGAATCAGCGTTCGCGTCACCGTCGCGCGTGTCACTGTCATCACGGATTTTGAGCGTTAAACTTATTTGGGAACATTAAGAACGGGCACATCGCTACTATCCTTGTGAATGGGTAGAGTGTACGGTGCGCGATCGCCGGTTTATCTGGTAAAATAAGAGGGTTAATATATCAAGGATACATTGCGTTTGACTTGGCGCTAAGCTTATCTGGTCATGTAAAGAAATGGTTGAAATAACCGTGCATATATTGCCAAACGCCGCGTACGTAAGTTGTTTAAATAGCCGCGGTTCCGTTCATACATATATATATATATAATTATGCATAGTAGAAAGTTTTACTGCATTATCTTGCACCAATCCATAATACCAGCCACACGAGCGCGCTCCAGCACTATGACTCATAAAATCATTGTAGCCGTCTACGTGGATTTTGAAAGTAAAGACATAGCAAACGTGCTCAGATAAACTTGCTGATCCTATACTCCACTTGCCTGTTCATTTTCGTCGCATAACGAATGATCTGAAGCGAACCATAATAAAAGCTACTTCTTACGCTCGGGTGGCTTGCACCGCAGTTGTCGCATACTCCTTCAGTTCATAAGCGCTGTGAGTGCGACGGAATGATATAAAATTTGTGATGTATTGCAAAAGGTATTACCGTCCAAGCATTGCGCGTCGTGATAAAACCAAAAGCCTGCTCAAATGAATTTTGGATGACCCGAGCCTATTTGTCCCTTAATGGAAAACGAATAACGTATAGTAATAATTGCACACAGGTACTCCAGGCGGGTGATCCACACCAGTCTGGGATTCACAAGTGGATCACACAATAGATACATATAAAGCATTATGAATGCAGATGTAACCATGTTATTACATCTAGTGACCTTACTGCTAGATTTACAGCTGCGTTAATCGCATTACTCGACAATGAAACACCTCACTTTGCTAGCAAATCTGTTGTATTGCTAAATACCACATCATCACGGAAGCCAGCATGACAAAGCCAATAAATAGTGGCCGCGAAGATGTTTACTCTGGTAAACCAGGCAAATGCTGAAAGCAGCCAAACGCTGTTCTCTCGTTTACCTATGTAATTGCAGCTTGTTGTGAGTAATTTACAGCCGAATCCGCTCATGCTCACCGTGACATGGACAACTATTACCAGATGCCAAGCAAGTAGACATTTTTGCAAGCAGTTATATACGTTGATGCCGATGTGAAAGCTATCCTGATACATGTCATCAGAAAGCAGTGAGATCGAAAATCCAAGTTGGACAATGACAGTGACTCCAAAACCCATGCTTACAATGCATTTACTGGGATTGCAACAGCATAATACGCCAACAACGCCTAGGGAGAATGGCAAGTGTCTGTCACGTCCAGGAGGGATTTAAATAGCAACACCGTAAATTGGTGCCAAACCACATGCCCAGCAGCTTACTGCCTATGTTATCCATTGAAGGAAGCGATAACTGAATCTCCTGCTATTTTGTCACTTTCGAATAGCATCGTTAGGAATAGTCTTAGGGATCTCGGTCACTCAATTGTTCTCGGTTTTCTTGTTCCCTTTTGCGTGCTTTGCTAGGAACTTCTCCGGACGTCTATTTTTAAATTAGTTTAAGAGGGCGCGTTGCAGCTCACATGCGATCGTTTCCTCTGAATACAGCTGACATGATAACGCAAAGTTGGTGCGAACAGTAGCTACTTTGTAATCCATAGGATAATAAATGTCAAACATAAGGTAGTGTACCCCTTAGGTTTCTTTAAGGCAAACATTTAAAATTGCTAGTCGTTGCAAGATTAGTTCTCAACTCTGAATTAGGTTGCGGGGTAACACATGCTTAGCTTCAACAGTAGTTGTTCTGCTTGCTTTGCAGTGTGTGCAATGAAGAAAGTGTCCTTTAAGTAGCAGCAATATGAATGCACGTGGTATATATGATATCCTAATGCACTTTGTATGCAATCTATCCAATCTGTTAAGTATTTGTCAGCGGCTGACAGAAATAAGCGAAATAGCTGCGTTCAGATTTCCTTGTCGAATTATTGTTCTTCCTTGCTCTATTGACATTGACCGGTTGTTCGTTGTTTAGTTCAGTCTATCCTGCTCAAAATACTAACAGACCTAAAGGAGATTGGCAATCACTGTCCCCGCTTTCAACAAGAGACGGAGTCACTGAATGCTAAACGGGATGCATTTTGTAGTGTCGAAGGTGGGCATAGTGAAACAAGCCAGATCTCGGAATGATTTGACAGAGAAGTATTCATGGCAATCATTGTTGCAAAATATCCTGAAACAGAACCTCAGATAACCGAAACTTAATTAATGTAGTATTAAAAAGAGAAAAAAACAACATTCCATGATATGTAAAGTAAGTAAGGATAATGGGATTAATCTAAGAATCTTGTACCATATATTTTGTTTTGTGAAAGCACTCGTAATTGTCACCAAATTCTAAATTCTTTGCACACGGTTGTGGTTGAAGTTAGGAGGGTGCAATCACGACTGTCGTTGTATGCACAGCCTCCAAAATGGTAGCAGAATCATCGTCTTGGATCTGTGTCTGCCAGTTCATGGAAGGGTGAAATCGTTGTGACTGGTACTGGATTGCTTCGGTCAACCTCTGCCTAGCACACTATGATACTTAACTTAGCCCGCATAGTAGCATGACTATGAGTAACACCATTTCTGAATGGAATCTGTCTCACTGCACTCAGAGGACAACATAAGCCAGCAGCCACGGACGGGAATGACACAGGGAACGGTCCAAAGCTTGAAGGCTGAAACCGTGTAAACTAGGCTTGAATGTCTTTCCCAAGTAGGCTAGCATGACCCACAACCGTCCACCAACGCATGTAATTGGCATGGGCGGGATGTTGTTCTGCCGGGGCTTAAGAACCAAACACTCAATAACATCACGCAGCCGTAGCGTGTACGTGAAAGGATTTTCTGCAAATCAGAACAGATGCTTACCGGATCTGAGCTGCGGCACATGAATGAAACTTTAGCGGAGTACGCCTACAAAATGACTGTCTGAATGCTGGGATTGTCTGTGTATTACTGAATGCAAGTCCTTCCTCAATACATGCAAGTGACTCAGAAGAATTTGCCATGCAACTACCGTGTGTGTGAATGCAGTGCCTATTTGATTTCTAGTTTCTCTACTACGATTGCATCAGAATTCGTTAAAACCTGACCTTGTACAGAGTTTTCTGTCTCCTACCACTTACGAAAACTCGTAAGCTACGCCCACTTAGTGTGATACACTATGTATACTACAAGCAGTTAAAATAATGGTAACGTAGCTGGTAAGTGATCAAAACCTTATGCCCTTAAACGTCCTGTCGACAAACGTATGAGTATGAAGATGCTGAAGTGCCAGTACTGGCCCAGACCTTTTTGATTTTTGATATACGAACATCTTAATCAATCCATCTTCCCTGCGACCGAGGTGGACAACAAGATATGGTGCACAATTATTCCGTTCGACTTCATAGGTAACTCGTAAGTTTGAATGCGTGTGGTTAAGGTGCTCTACCAGATGTGTGAGCTGCTACTCGGAGGAAGAAATTGTCATGATGTAATAAACCTAGCGTGTGTAGTAGGGCACGTGGGCAATTTCTGTCTAAATGTTTCTTTCTATCAGCAACATGAACAAATCCGTGAGTACAGGGTCTAATGTGCTACCCATTGCTACGCCATCGATATGGCGATAAAGTGTGTTTCCAACATGGAAATCAAGTTTCTCCTGGTTCAATAACTGTGGTTCACTTAACCATTCAGTCGGAATTTACTACGAACAGTCAGATTTTTCAGCTAACTAGCAAACGTAGTCAACTGTCCGATTTAGCGGGATGTTGGTGAATAGATATTTCAGATCCAGAGAAAATATATCATTGTCAGTCAAGCTGATCTCATCCAGGGCGCCAATAATTTGATATGAGTCCATCAGACTATTACTATTTGCAACGTCTTTTATTCCATACAAAGTCCTTGGTCAGGAATAACACTGTGTTGTATCCCATACTTTGTGGCTCTATGGAATTTGATTGCCTGTGGCGCCTTCTCATTTGGTTGATCACTGATCAGCATGGTTTTTACTCCTGGAGTAGAATAGTCAACCATCACTAGAGGTACATTTTTCCTACTCGACTGCATCGCAAGGCCGTTATTACATCCAATCCCCAAAGAAGACACAGTTGCTTGAATTCGACAGATCGTATCAAGGGCCTCGGTGCATCGAACTGCCAATTATTTGTCAGTTTGAGCAATCACGACTGCTTTTCTCATGGTTGGTCAGATGCACCCTTCCGCAGCAGGTCAAAACCCCGTAATCCCATAGCAGCACTACCATGAGCTGAATATGGGATGCCTATTTGCATTTGTCTGCCCTGCTGTGCGCTGTAAATAAGGCAGCTATGGTGGAATACGCGGAGGCCGAAGCAGAATGTGATAAAATTTGTGGAAAGTAATCCTGGCTATAAATAGTCTAAGCTACCGCCAGGACGCCGCAACACAGACAAGAGGACGATTAAAGTCCTGAACCTAAGACATTGGATTACAAGACCGTTCGACTGGCAACGACGATGTTACATTGATTTGGTTTTACAGAAATGGGCGTCACCCCACTCCCATTCCCCATTCCGGAAGAACAAGTGACTTAGTTATCTGACCTCTGCACCTTGACTAACGTGATAGTAGTGTCTTTCAACGGGGTTAGAGCACTACACAATTTAGCTCAATGGGACTAAGAGGTAGGCAAAACATCGTACGGTATTACACTCCAAGCTTGTTGCGGACGAGTCCAGCATCGTTGTAAGGAAGTCAGTTATATTAGGGATTATAACAGCAAATTCGTAATGAAGAAATATAGAAGTTAGAATACACTGATCAGCTGAATGTTGAAGGGTGATTCAAAACAATAATCTAAGTTTAGTCAGATGGCGAAAAGAGGGGCGATCTGCAAGTGTGACCAATAGTATGAGCAGAACGGTATCACTTCTTAAGCTAATTTGTGTACACTAGTGACGATACGCAAGAAGACCGTTTCACATTATTAGCACCACTGTGTCACCATTGCAATTACGATGAGCACAAAGTAGTCTGGGTACTGCTAGCTGACGACCACCATGCGTTAATGGCAAATGATGTAACGCTCAGTCTAATTGTACGACATGGGACTCGTGAGCGGAATAATGCTCCTTTAAAATTACATTTGCAGAGATCATATGTATCATCGACTCCGAGTCTAACAAGTTAGTCAATTGTTCGATTATATACTTCGCTATTCTACGGAACACTTTGATTCTCATTACTGTTACTGGGCACCTGTGTCCCACCTCAAACTACTCCGGCCATCAAATAGCGTCAGCAGTAGGCCGGTACGCAGTACCGGCTCATGACCGCCGCGCAACCAACACAATTCGCACGTGGGTTATAAATCCTGCGAGATTCGCCTGGTTCCTACGCAGGCTCGAACAAGCACTTTTGGATTCCAAGGCAAGCTAGTGATCTATAAGGTTACGGGCATTCCTTCAGGTGCAGTGTGTATTGGTCACACACACACACACAGTCCATTAAATTAACCTCTATAACCTAGTGAAATCTCATACGAATGTGGATTATTTGGATTGTGTAATATACAATCTCATGAAAAGGAACGCGTCCCAGCTACGTCATGCTACATTCATTGGTAACATTGCAAGAAAGCTAATAGGCCTGAAGGGACAATTGTGCAGAAATACAGTAAAGAGCTTTCTCTTCCGTGTGTTTATTTCACGCAAAAGTACTAAAGTACGGCCACAAACTTTCGCGAGTTAAACGGACTTTATCTCTTTTTCCAAAAGACTTATTTGGTACATAATCAGTAGAAAGCTTGCACACCAACAAGTGTCATCGTTTTGAATTGACAAACATTGTTTCACTGCTAGTATTAGGATCTGTGAATGGTTGATAGAAACGTTCAGACAGAAATTATTTCAGAGTCCGGAAACAAGTTTGGTTCGTAGACGGCTGCGCATAAATAAATTGGAACAGATCTAGTATTGAGACTATTCGACGCCACTGGATTGCTCAAAATAATACCTACTTAGGAAACACACAAATGTATCTATGAGAGAGTACGTTAACCCGGCGGAATATTTGCATACCAAATGTGGCACTGATGGAATGGATGATGATAACATAGATGTGTCAATTCTCAATTTTGTATTGTTTGGTAAATCAAGTACGCAGAGGGTATCAAGTCAACCGTGCTCCCCACCATCTGTATGCTAAACAGTCGTGTTTTGGTCGAAAATACAGAAAATGGATTACATTTTGGACTATAGCTTGTAGTAGGTAAAGTGAGGTAGTGACCAATGTGGTGTGATAAGAACGTGTGTATTGATGTTAGTAGTACTTCTCGAAAACACAGTGCGCGCATTTTGATGGCTCTAAATTATATCAAGCATTCTCAATTTCCACACAAACTGGTTAGCCAATAAAGAAAATGGTAGTGTGTGCGAAACGTAAACAATATGTACGGTGGGCATATTACTGGTGCGAAGGTATTACTAAACAACTGTTCATTTTTAGACCGATAAATTTATTGGTTGGAACACGGAGCCACACGAAACAAACATAACTAAGTTCAACGCCAAATCTTAAGGTCAACTTAGAAGGGAGAATGTGTGTGTACCATTTAGATTACACGGGTATGAACAGTGGTGCTTTTAAACTTGCTGACGAGAACAATCCGACAACAGGTCCTAGGCCAGAGATAGTGACCGTTCATGTATTACTACCTAATACATGAGTCTATATTACACCGGTTCCAGTTGAGAGTACAGGGAAGATAAGAATTCCACGCTTAAAATCCCTCACATCCTTCACTTCCTGTTCATATCCATATCAACTATGTTCAGCGATTGCAATATCTAATCTCGATTTGTCCTCCGCTGGGTAACAGTCTATTCCTGCGCGCATCTCTGACTACCACACACATCCACACATTTGTTTTGCGCCGACTGTCTTTCCAGCAAACCCTTGTCTCCACCTAGTATGTCTTTCTGTTGACACTATATATCCCAAAGACTATGGTTGTCCGTCCAATACTTCATCTGACCTCATCCCCGCCTAAGGCTCAACCAGTCTTCTTCTATTTGTGTGATCCACCAATCCCATACTTTCACACATCTTATAGACACACTGTAAACTTTAGCGCTGTCACTTTGCACCTCGTTCGCTCTGAAGGCAAGCTTGTTAGCTCAAAGACTAAAACCTTCTTCAATGCAGATGACTTGAGTTACTGGCGCCCGTAGTAAAGTCCGTTTTGTATATACTTCCTTACTCATATACAAATAGTACGGTTTTCCAATTCCGGGATTGTGTATTATTTGCTCCCTAGGGAAGCGTGTCACTCGATACTTCGAGGATGATTTTGTCGCCTACAGAACGGACGCCTCACTTCTGGGGTTAGCCCTACAACGGTTGCCTCATTTTCTGCGCAACAGTGCGAGAACTGAACGTGAAAAACGGAACTGGGGAATGCACTTCAAAATAGATTACTACACCAGTAAGCATAGGCATATCACAATTACTATTTCACCTGTGACATTTAGCAATATTTCCATAATATTGAGTGCGAAGAAAAGAGCCCGAAAAATTTAAAGCACACTTATGATGGAAAATGTTTAAGAGCCCAGACTCTTCTGTTAGTAATAATCAACTAGCTATTCCTTGGAATGTGACTAAGTGACGAGGTGGATTCGTAGATATCATCATTAAATAAATGGTTGACGAATATTGTTACATGTCTCAGTATAACACAAATTGTGAGTCTTTGTTTATTTTTCATGTATGTGGGTCGTTCGACCTCCGTTACTTTTATCGGCTTATATTCCTTCACAAAATTTTATTGATATGCTAGGTCCGAAAATTAAGCACCAACATTAATAGTAAACGGCGCGTTCATTCTCCCCATACTAGTACTGAATCTTACTTTCTACCTATGAAAGCAGCATTTCGTCAGCAATGGGGACGAACACAGTGCCGATCCCGTCATCACTAAGCAGCATTCTTGCACGAAACCAAAAATATCGCCCGATCGGCCCTACCTCTATCATCCCAGCAGAATGAAACGTCCCACTCAAGTACGAAATTTGCTGTTTTGGAGGGACGAAATTTGATCAAGACCTCCCAACACGGCTTCACATTTTCCGGATCCTGCGTAACTTGTCAGTTTTACTTCCTCAATCATTATAAGTTTGCTTGACTGCGGTTAATTTGTTATTGTCGTCAAGCTTGAGATGGAACAGGCATTTGACCGTGTTCCGCATGCTTTCATCTTATCCAAACTAACTGCACTTGGCCTAGGCAACACTCTGTTGTTGTGGTTTGACTTTCACCTCAGGAACAGAGCCCAGGCACTTTACGTTCAAAAGGTAATAAGTACATTCACTAGAAGCAGGGTCTTGGACACTTTAATTTGCCTGTTACATGTGAATCACTGACGATCTTGCCTTTGGTTAACATTATTCATTCGCCGATAAAATAGAGCTTATTTGTATTTTCAAATCCACTGGTGTCATTGCTGTTCTCCGCAAAATCCAACTTGAATTAAATAAGCTTGATTCATGGTGCTTTAAGTGGAAAATGTGACTCAACGTTGACAAATGCCAAGTGGCATCCTACGGATGTAAAATCAGGTCGTGTTCATTTGGCAGTTAACCACTGTCTCAGTGAAATATCATCTGTGACCAAGGAATAAATTACTTGACCAACTGTAACTTCGCTCAGCTTGACGAGTATACTGCAGCTCAAAATCTTAGGCTGGCTAGCCGAACAACCTCCGCGTGGTTGCAGCTGGATGTTTCGAGTTAATGCCATTCCAGCAAATAGTTTTGCGGCGGTGTTCCAGTAAGTGGTGGGTTTTCGCCTGGCAAGCGTTCTCGCTATAAAAGCTGCAAATCTCCGTTTGACAACACTGTGGCGTGGCGGATGGGACTCGTCACTAAATAAAGTCACTGCCTCTTCCTCTTCCGGAGCCTCTTCCCCACTTCACGAAGGTCACCCAGTTCGAAGTGTTACTTCGATCCCTTGCAACGATGGCGAATACAGCAAACAAACTCATGAATTCAGTACACTTCAAAGCTTACTCACCATGTCCACTAACACATACACTTGCATATATACAGACACGCAAATCCATTATGTTACCGGATTAGTTGCTATAGTTTTATAGAACTACCGACCATACTTGTTTGTAGTATCATGAATGTGCCTTTCGCAGGCTGTTCAAATCATTCCATTTGAAAGTTTAAATGAACGCCAAGTACAAAATGCAACCAAGTCCATTACCAGATTATGGCTCTAAAATAAATTGCAATGTCAAAGTAACTGATCATATAGCATTGTATCGAGTCCAATATTCATTCACTAAACATCTTCTGGGATATTCCGCTTCGCTATCGTAGCTGGATGGACGCATTACCTTAAAGATAGATCCATTATGATTGCGCTGAATGAAACATTAACTTGACATTTTCCTTGATACACTTACCTTTAAACAGCTTCCTCCATTCCGCTAATGCAAATCAAGGTACCAGATACAACAACAAGTGCACGATAATATGTGCAAAATCGCCTCGTCTAATTAAACTAGCATAACTTATTCCTATTCCAACATCACGGTATCTCGCATTTCGCCATGCAAAACGAATGCTCCTTCCTCTCTTTGCATTTACTGCGCATTGCTACTTGGTACCACTTCTTTTCCGGAGATAACAACTCAACTACATGCAGCTGCGCTTGCTTTCTGTGAAACCCCGTTTTCAACACAAATTCCTCTGCAACTCGTTTGTCTGGATTCGCCTGATCTATCTCAAAATCGTTCATAGAGATTTTGTTCTTTTTTTGCTATGTATGCCCTATTTACAACCGGAAGCAGAATTTGTTGTATATATACCACTCATTTAGCATTATTTGTATTTCGCCACCCTTTATACTCTGTTCTCCTATGTTTAAATACGACTAAACCGATCTCTTGAAGTGATGGAATGAAGTATCCGGGTTATTTAATACATAGATGTGCAGCGAATTCTTAAAGACTTGTTGCCTACTTAAGGCAAATTTGCACACGCTCGTCGAGCAGAAAAGGTGTAGAACGTGAAAGAGTCAGAAGCCGAAATAAGCCGAATGGTCTAAAGGAGTATTAAAAATGAAAAAACATGAGATCAAACTTAGATTTGCGAACCTATTACTCATGATATATAGAACGGCCATAAAAAAGAGCCAGTGTGTTGATGGCCCGCTTGCTGTTACGCCACACCAGATTATGGCTCCAGTATATATTGCAATTTCAGAGTAACTGAAAGTATATTCTCGTAGCAAGTGCATGTTAATTCACTAAATATCTTCCGGGCTATTCCGCTACGCTAGCGTAGCTGGATGAAGGCATTGCCTTACAAATTGATCCATTATGACTGGGCTGAAAAGTACTGTTCTCTCGGAGCCTCGCGACTGCTTCCACCCATTAACGGTAGTGAGAACACAGACGACCAGGGAGAGAGCTTTAAGGGTTTATATACATAGGGAATCCAGTTCGTTATATAGCATAACGCGCAAGCATGAAATCCAATCAGAGTGCGGAAAGCATGCAGACAATTAAATCCAATATGGACGGAACAAATGAGGAACCAATCAAGTGCACACAAAGGACGTAAGGTGAGGGTTATAGCCTCAAAGTATGCCTGCAAACTGAAGGCGAGAACAACGACTCCAAATAGGTAATATGGATGACGAAATGATGCGTTAAAACAAACCTCGGTGAACCTCCATAGCAGAACGAAAGTCTGCAGTCGTGAACGGCTACACAAGCATAGCTGTATTCTTCTTGCACCTCCAACAAAAACATTACTGCAACTTGCAGTATCAGCAAGATATCGCACCTGAATGGCTGCAACTTTAATAGCAGCACCAAAGACGAGCTAATACGGTGTAGTCATATTTGCTGTTTGGCAACATTAGCACAGGGATGGCCTACTATGCTAATAGCATCAGTCAAGAAAACGAGTATAACATGATGCCGGTTTACATGCCTTCCAGCCACATTTGCACATGGCCAGATGTAAATAAATAAAAAAATAGTGAATTCCTCGACGACGCGAGAAGCTGTTCCCTAGAAGGAATAGATCAACTGATGGTACCACTTTGCATGACATTGCATTAATACATTTACAAAAATAAACATGGGCACAATTTCAAATGATGCACAATTCCTACATGCGCCCGCATGTTGAATACGCTATCCAAGCATGGCAACCTTGGTTGAAGCGCGACCTAGAAGCGTTAGAGGCGCCATAATGAAGAGCAACAAATAATGTAAATGGACTGCGCTATCACTCTTACTACCGAAGGCTGAAGTTGCTGGGAATATTTTAGCGGACGCTATCGAAGACTGCGCGGCAATCTCATCTTAGCGTATCAGATATGGAGTTACCCCAAACATATATGCTGTCACTTGCTGAAACTTATCCACAACACACAGGGTTAACTGCTTACAATTGAAGGAACAATATAGCCGTCTAGAGTGTCGAAGTAATTATTTTTCCCTTCGGGTTTGCTGATCCTGGAATGCACCCCAGACTGATTTTTTATCCTCCCTAAGACGTTTTTAAAATCGGTTATATGTTGCTCTCAGCTCTCAACGCTGTCAACTTAACTCTTGTATTACGGATTGCGCCAAGCATACTATCTACAGGATCTATGTATCAAATAGACCCAAGTGAGCCACCATACTTTATTTTCTCACGCATTATATCAACGGCCATTGCACACCAGTATATTTCTGAATGATTATGCACAATTCTTTTAAGTTTACACTGATGTTATTTATCCAAATGATCATCGCGGCAGACGTTCGGTAGATGAACCACACACATTTTGAATTTATCGTATTCACCCAAACCATCCTAAGCGACGTGTCAAGCACTTGTTTTTATCCCGTGATAAATCATTGTTCATTATTCAATGTAATTAGAATCATTCTATATTTTCCTGTTATTGAAACAGGATTCTTCACAATCACATGACAGATGTTTGGGCTGAGAAAAACCGGAAGAAAATGAAAGGTGCTGGATTGCGAAATGTTTAGTGTATGTGTTTCGACATTTTACTCAGGCACCATCGTTATCGTTTTCTAAAGATTTAGCTAGAGACTATGATGTCCGGAAAATATTAATTATGTCTTGGACGGTTCACAGCTTAGTACTACAAAAGCTTAAAATTTCAAAGTGTATGAAATTTTCCGAATTCACATGGAAGCATTTTTTGAAATCTTTGAGTCGAGGGTTAGAAAGAAACGTTCTCGCTTTCCTGTAGTACATTTTGCATTCATGACATTTATCTCTTCATTACGGATTGGATATCTGCTGTTTAAAAAGATGTCAACGTCGTTATCAAATGTGAGGATTTGCCGATTTATGATTCTGTAAAGAAACATAAGTTAAGCTTCATACTCCGAAGCCAAACTGGGTCAAATGCAAGTTTAGCACATCGCTCTTGTATGTCAACTTTGAGGAATATATACCTACCGTTTCGTGTAGCCCCTCTGAAACCTCTCAAGATCATACTGGTCAGAATTTTGCACCACGGAACGGTATACTATACACGGCAATACATATGTTTGTAAAGTGATATGCGATGTTCCGTGAGGGAAAATTGATGGCAGATGTAACCAATCGTCTTCATGTCTTTCGAAATTAAAGTCACAACGTTTAGAGAATTTAAAATTGACCAAATATCACACGCCCAAGACGCGAACTGTCCTGCGTTGCGATGTACCTGCGCCTTGTAGTAATAAACTCTCGGACGATTCTTGGCATTTTTATGACAAAATAGTACACTTGTCCACGCAACTGACAACTGCCAAAGTTGGTACCAAGAGTCAAGGGAAGATAGGTCCTCCTGAATGAGACGTACAGCTTCCTGGGTATTTGCACGTGGTTATGGGTAGACCAATGTAGTATCATCAGCAAAGATAAAGGTAACACTATTTATTATTCTCTGGAAAATTTTGTTACTCTATAGTAAAAAAGGAAGAGGACCAAGAGCATTCTGTTGAATCAATCAAATGGTGGTTGCTTTCGGTTTAAAGAAATCGCCGCCGATGCGCAACACCTGTTGTCTACCAATTCGATACGAAGAGAGCAAAGGAAACATCGGTGCTCCAATGCTTATAGTTTTCAGTTTGATCAGTAACCTGTGAGACACTCTATCAAAGGCACTTTCATACCCAGCATCAGGATTGCAACACTGTTTCTGTTGTCTATAGTAGCCATTGGGTGGTTTAAAACATCTGTCTGGCATGTTGCGCGGGACCGACCTTGCATGAAGCCGTGTTGCGAATTGCTGATGAGGTTAGGCTTGTTCAAGTATACAAATATGTCATCTTTCACTATCCTTTCCATTATTTTAGATATGATGGGTGTGTGATTGCTGGGACGAAAGTCTTTAACCTCGTGCGTGGCCACTTTATGTGTCGCAGAATATCGACAAAAGTTGTCGATTGAGTAGGGTATACTCCGTTGTTAAAAGAGCGTAACTGTGTTAAGGTAAAGTAAAAGGAAGTCATTACCACTGATTTTTGTTAAACAACGGGATCTCAACAGGGTCTGCGCAAGTTGGGGGCATTAGCGAGGGATTTGACCAGTAATTTAAGCTATAGTGAGTTCCACTGTGCATAGACTTTCATTGCTGTGCGGCATGATAAGCGCTGGTGTGTCTGATGATTAGTTGACCACTGATTCCGCAAAATACGCAAGGTAAGCTTTGCAGTTATCAGCCGGTGGGTCGAAGTATTTTCCAATAGACGTAGTAATAAAGTTGCAAATTTGCACATGTTTTCGTCCCAGGAATTCACAAGTCACATGGTACAGGCTAGACTGGATAATCCCGGAGGAATTAAAATCCTCCTACTCATTAGTAAAATTGGAATTGTTGCTACAGTGGTAACCTCTCGATGGACTACCCAGCAAGGAAGCAGGTCCCCAGGAGACAGCTCGACGGTTTCACATAAATTTAAATATTCGATAGGGCTACCTTTGTTCTTACGCTCTAGTTTCCGTAATTTTCTTACTTTAAAAACAGCACACTGCAACATTTTCTCTGGAACCTCACTTTACATAATCTAACTACTTTCGCTGCCTTCTGAGTAGGCATTAAACATTTATCTGACGGCGTTGTTGATCTCCTTCTCTTGAGGTCAAAATGCATCCTTTTGTACTTATTTATTTAACTAAATAACCTGCTTCACTTTGGGGATTAAAGATCATTAGCAAATACTAATATCCGCAGGCTATCGGCAGAGCACTAAAGTTATTCCGAATGTCTATTGGTCGTGTTGCCAGCTACGATGTTCATTTGTGTGTCGTATTGTGCGATCCCATTGCACTATAATTACTCCACTTGTCGACTGAAATTGTTTTATCTACCACGGTGAACAATACAGCTTTTCACGCTTTCACATATGACACCAGTATTTTCCATTCCCAGTCATGAAGGAAAACATTTCATGAAACTAGGACCACCGACGAAAGACAAGTAGAACCATAACATTTCCTTTGCATGATATCTACTCACGGCAAACTACATTCCGAAATATGTCTCTTTGACAGATCCGACACCAAAATATGTATACATTTACTTTGGCAACACTTGCAACTTAACAGCTGGATCTGTGCATCTCTTAGGCTTAGTAAACGCTGTTAAATATAGGTAACAAGTTGGAGATTTTACTTCAGTTTCCGGAGCTTAAGTTTGTCCGATATTACCTTGAGACTGCACTAGTGTTTTGGCGTGGTTTTCTACGTATTTGACATTACTCCGTTACACGCACTCTGGTGCTAACCAATCATCTTGATGAACAATGTACAGTGCATTTATAGAGGTCAAGAAGTGCGACTTTACATGTCGCGTTGAACAGTTGTTGGGGATATTAAAATAATGATAACAATGGTAATAACAAAAATAATAGAAATAAAACAGTGCTCTTAATAGGGAAAGGTGGACTTATCGTTTGCTCCGTTGTAGTTCTGCAATCCGTGCGGAATCATAGCACCCATAATTAACATCAAATAAATCCAAAGTGCAGTCCAGGAGAAGCTCTAATTGACAAAGTGCAAGTGATGAGTGCATCATCCTACGGTTTATCACATACTGTTAGTGTCCGTGCAGAGACGACCGATTCTGGGAGAGCATTCTACAGGCGATATACATAAATGGAAAAGAGATTCCTGCGGCATTCCAAACGGCCATACTGTTTCGCGAGTTTAAATTAGTGACCCCTAAGTTTTGTATTTTTGCTGACATGCAGTAAGAAGTGGTACACGTGATGTGGGTCGTGCAGTGTCAAGTATGCCACGGAGAATCCAGTCTTGTGATGAACGTCTCCGGGCTTCTGTCAGTGGCCGTATTCAGTGTTTTTGTATCTGGGGCAAATAAGCATCGGAACACTTCATGATATTACCCGATACTCCCCATATATGAAAAAGCCAAACTTACTAAATTTTCCAGTAACTTGATCCAAGCTTCCGGATTCAAATGGAGCCGATTGGTGTCAGCAAGAATGTCATAAAAATGCGTCCTACTAGTAATATCGGGCACCGAATTTCAACCCAAGTTGAACGAAATCGATCTTTGACAGCAGATTAGAATCCAGTTGAAATTCCCTTGCATCTTGCTGGTGGTTTCTGAATTGCCTGTTTGTGCGTATATGAATGTAATCCCGCTCTTTGTAGTAACACATAGAGAATCCCATATTCAGATTTGGCGAACATATCACCCATACAACAATGAAAGGTAGGCGAATCAAATATGAATTTATATCGCGCCCCTAGTGACATCATCCATTTGTGAATATCGAAGCCAGTTTTAACAATTGGATGTCAATGAAAATTGCTGTGCTTCCTTCTATCCAAGACCCATTGTTTTCAGTGTTTACGTAACCATCAGTAAAGCAATCACCTAGCTTTCGATGTTGTAGTATTCACACCAATCTTCCTACGGGTATTTGCAAGCATTGGCTTTAGAATCCAAATCATTGTCCATTGTCTAAAATCCCCATAGCGCGAGATCCATTCCCATAGTTCAAGTCCAAATAAACCTTAGCGTCCATATGTGTACAGTTTCGGCACTCTACAATATCGAATATGGAAGGGCTAAAATTACATCAGCATGACTCTAAATCTGTATGAATGAAAAAGACAACTTTTACTAGTGGCACTTGAATAAATGGCCTGTTTAAACGAGCATCGATTACATATTTCAAGAGGAATAATCTAAAGCTGCATTCTGTATTTGTACAACGCTGCAAGTGCACCCACCTGGACACATAAGACCTTTAATAACTTGAGTCGACTTAGTGATAGCTCAGCTGTGGAAGCTAGACATCGAATGGATACGGTTCATTTTCTACCGCGGGGTATATTGTTTTTCCCAAAAAGTGAGCGAAAGTAAGTAGTGGTTACATTGGAAATAGTTGGACAAAAATCTTTGATGAAACAATCCAATAAATCTAACTTATTCAGAGCGATATGGTAAAAGCGACGTTCAGTGGAAACTAAACGGAAAATTTAATGGCCCCGCCATTGCATTTGATAATCGTGAACCGTCAAACCTACTGAACTGAAGCGTACTATTGCCTACTCTACAGCATTGCGGCTGCAGAAACATGAGAATACATTTAAACATGTGCAACTCCACAAGTAAGTGTAGGCATGTAAAAATTAGTATTTCGCATGTGGCATTTACCAATACTTCCATGGCATTGAGTTTAACGATAGGAAGGCTGGAAATATGAAGCCCATGTATGGGAGGAATAGCTAAGTACACCAGACTTGTGTCGGTAATATTCAATAGATGTTTAACGGAATGTTACTGTGTGACGAAGTAGACTCAGGCTGTCATGGGCATCATCCCTGGTTACATGATTGACGAATATAGTTCCGAACCACAATAAATCAACAATTTTTGTGTCCATGTTTTACTTTAATTTACCCGAATCTTTCTTTCATGCTTTCCCATTAGGAGAAACCATGCACGGAGACTAAAGGACTTTGCACAGAAAATTATCCTTCTCTTAGAGGCACCAAAAGGTTTACACAATTCTGTCAACTTATTATGCAGTTGAACAAACCACGATTTTGCATGCCATGAAATTTTTTCAATAGCCTTTACCTGACCTAGTGCACTGGGGTCTCCTCGTCAGCAAAATGTTTTCCACTCTGAAATGACAAATTAGTTGCAAAAATGCCAAAGTCATATAATGTACGGGCTGAATGTATGGCCGAATAGGAAAGAATTCATAGGTAAAAAGCAGTATTTCTACATGGACGAGCTTTGCGCGATGAGCAGAATTGCGCCACGTATTCTTCATTGCTGCAAATATGAGGAAGAACCTACTATCTTTGAATGTTCACGGCTCTCCTGTTGTGGAGAACATCAAGCAGAATGCACTAAAATCAGCCGCTTTGTATTTTGCCGAACAATTAACTCGGTCCTGTAATAGAAAGCCTTGAGGAATTGCGAATTCTCATAATGTGGGATAAAAATATTCATCCATATTTAAAAGACTGGGAATCGTGCGGTACACTAGAATTTTTATCTAATCACTCTGCTCCAAGCATTATCCAAAGTTATGTAAGATGTAATCGCAGGGCCAATCATTAAATATTTGTGATTACATACATCATATTGTCACAGCAGCATGGATTGTACCGAAATCGTTCCAGCACTAGAAATTAACATTCCAAACAAGTTGGACAAAGCCAGTCGATACCTCAGAATTGTATATCAGCGAATACCAGTGCCTGCGAGCCCACCATAGATTATGGCTAACCAATACTGACAAAACTAATCGCACCTGTCGCGATCTGTTACACTCTGTTCATTCTACAGGAGTTCCGAAATATCGCATCATGGCCGGTTTTGAATTCTTGTTTATTGTAAATTTACATCGTCTACCATGACTTCTCTAGAGCTTTCAATCACTTGGACTATGGCATTGTTTTGTATAAACATCGAAGCTATGAAATCAGTGACCCTGTGCCAGAATGGATAAGCAACTTCCGCAGTTCACTTCATGTGAATGCGCTTGTCCGCAGATCCATCTACTACCAATTGAAATCTAGTGCGCTGAACCCGTAAGATCGGTACTGAGACCAGGTTTATTACTAGTATTCATCAAGGACTTTGCTAGTTAGCTCTAGTCAGATTGCTTATCATAACAGAAGATCCCAAGGACTAACAAGATATCAGTAAAGTAGACGACTGGGAAGTAATGTAGAAAGGTCTCAACAGGGCTTACACGTGGTCTTGTAAAACAGGCTCCAGCTTTGCTTGGCGAAATGCAAAGTTCTGAGTATGCGATATATTTGTACTCATAGATATCAATTTGATGAGATGCAACTGCAACTTTGTACGTTAGAAGGCGACCTCAGTATAATCGTTCAAGAGGACCATGGCTGCTAGAAACAAGCCAAACAGGCATAGAGACGAGCCTGTCAGCGCCCTTCTTTTAGGAAGAGTGTTAGAGATTTCTAGTCACAAATCATTTCACAAATGCTGAACGCCTGTTTGAAACCACCCGTGGAATACGCAATCCAAGCCTAGCAACACTGGCGCAAGCAAATTACTGATGCACTTGAAACAACACAATGTAAGCCGATAAAAATCCTTAGATTACTGCTTAACCTTTCCCCCAAGGCCAACAAAGACCTACGTTTGTACAGCGGCGAATATGGACGCCTGCCATATGATCTTTTCCTGGTGTACTAAATACTAGTTAACCACCATTACATCTGGTGTGACGTTTTGCAAGTTTGCTGAAATACTAGTCTGAGAGGCCACCAGATTCAAATAACCACACATCGCATTCGACTTAAGTATCGACAAAACCTTTTCACCTTTCGATTATCTAGAGCCTGGAACGCTCATCCCTCCGTCGGAAGACGAAATCGACGGAAACAGTGTGCAAATCCTGCCCTCTCCGTTAGGTATAATTAGACAGACCAAAATTTGTGTTCACGCTAATCACGCAGGGAGTCTCCTGGAACTAAATTATTCCCATTTTATTGTTATGTTGAATAACAGCTTTAAAATTCTCTCTATGTTCATTCTACGGGACTTGGGAACCGATCGCATATTTTCCCGTTATAAATCATAGGTTACTGTATTTTCCTAAGGGTTCCGCGGTGCTCACATTTTATCCGATGTAAGCAAAGGTCACAGGTTCTTGGAATTATTGTACCATGTGTCCGGAAATCTAGCAAGAATTTCTCAGCAAAACAATTACGCATGATGAAGCATTGGTACATTGCTTCGGCCGAAACCTTTAGTTTAATGTGGCTCATCGATTGGTTCACATGAACACGTACGTTGGTCTGCTTAAGTGTGATCGAAGGGAGAGGGCTGTTGAGCACACTGTACGCGTTGCTTCCTTTACCGAGGAAAAGGATTATATTCCATACGGTAAAGGGGATATTGCGCAATCCTGTACGGGATACTATGGGGGGGTAAGGAAATAACTTGAGTTAGATTAACGCTCCACATTTTGGATACACGAAGCAATTCAGGTGTACTTTCGTCTAAAATAAGTGCAAAATCCTATCTACTAAAACCAGTTGAGCAGGATGTGTGGCGGCGCTTCCGAGAGGATTTGCGATTTGCATCCATTTTTCAGCAGTTTATTAAGAATTTTTGTTCATTAGACAATATTACCCTCCACTTTGGACAGCATCGATATCGAGTGATGATAGCCTAGCGTTTATCATGAAATTTAAGTTTGCGTCTATCTGTTCCTCATTTTGTATGTTGGGGTTCTGACAGGGTTCCACGGTTCTGGACCTCTGCTTTATCCATTTATAGAACACAATTGTCCGCAAGACAAGTAATCAAGGTAAACGTTTGCACTAGCACGTCAAACATAGTTCCGATGTCGTCTCTTCAGGCCACAATTGGATTCCCGACAAACCCGGTTGTATAGAAATACAATGCGCATCACACACGATGGTTCTACTCGTGCAGTTGATCCAGGATGGTACCCATGATCAGTAAGAATTGCCGCATTCACGGGCAAGCACGGAATCTGCGCCTTTATTGACCTCCATCATTCTTCCCGCCGGTATTTGAGTTTTGTTTTGTATTTGGAATTCACACATAGAATTAGTTTCCTGGGACTGAACTGCGTTGAGGGTGGTGTGCAGATAGGCCGCGTTGCCATTCCTGAGCGCAGAAAATAGTAACCAGTTGCTTCTCGTTGGTCGTAATTTTGAAGCCGCGGCAATGTATACTTTTGTGCGAACAATTCAGCGTCAGAATTAGGATAATTTATTCCAACGTATCTGATGTTTGGCGCAAATATGTTGCAGTTCGCATCACGAATCCTGAAATCGTGAGTTTGTATGCGGCTTGGCACTTCCTTCAAGCGTTCTAATTGCCCATCGGCGAACGGCACCGTCCGAAGTTACAACCTTCCCAACAACCCCAGTAAGCATCGTGTCCATCGGTTACCGGAAGATTGCTGGCGCTGCGTTAACAGCAAAAGACAATCGGTTGCATTGAAACTGCCACGATTAGTATTATTTGTCAGTAAAACCCCTGAAAATTCAGCAGAGTGCACATAGAGATATGCCACGTGCAGGCCGTTTTAAGTGACATGTTAAAACATTTACTTTAGCAGAAACATCCGTTATCACTAGTAGAAACTGATGATCATCCAGATCAACGCTCAGGTCACTTGATAAATCAATACAAGCATGAACCTCGCAATTTATCTCCTTCACTGTAACAATCGGTTCAGTCCAAAATGACTTGTCCCTGGTATGATGACATTTGTTTACCGATGCGAGGATAAACCTAAAAATATGGATCCGTGTCAGAAGATCGTACGCACACTTCAGTTGCTACTAAACACGTGTTGCAAGCCACAGTGGTGGCAAGCTTTCTGTCAAACTTGACCTGTATTCTTCACTAGTTCCAATATGATGCAATACTACTGGTTTTGCACGTTCACAGCCCCTCTATTGTGGACTACATCAGCAGAAGTGCATTACAAACAGTCGTCATAAAGTTTGCCGAACGGTTAGCACGGCTTCTTTAACAAAGTCGTGAGGAATCGCTGGTTCCAAATAAAAGAAGTCCCAAAGGATCCTCCACGAGTCGTCCGAAATCCGGCTCCCGTTTAACTTGGCTAAATACAAAGTTCTGAACATATGAGATATTTTACTCATAAATGTCAGCTGCGCACGCTGCAGAGGCACAATCTTGCTCAAGAAAGCGATTTCGGAGTAATCGTTAAAGACGATCATGGCCGAACGAAACAGACCGGAAAGATATAGAGAGGAGCACGTCAGCGTCTTGTTCTCTTGCAAAGAGTATTCGAGTAGTTTGTCATCACTAATTTAACAAAAATTGAACTTTGATTAAAGCCACACGTGGAGTAGGCGACCTAAGCCTGGCAAATGCGGAGCAAACCCAATGCTGATGCACTTGAAACAAGACAACGTAGGACGACGAAATTCGATAGAATACTGTTCAAGCTTTCTTTCTAACGTGATAAAATACCTAGCTGTATACAGCGGCAATATCGGCGCATGCGATAAGCTCTTTTAATGCTGTACTAAATACTGGGTAAGCACAACCACACCTGTACTGACTTGTTGCAATTTTGCGAGAATACTCATCTGAGGTGCCAACAGATCCGAATAACCGCACACCAACATTGACTTAAGCACCAACGAAAAATTCACCTTTTCAGTATCCACAGCCTGGAACACTCTTCCTTCCATCGAAGAAAGGATCAACGCATACAGTGTGCTCACCAACCCTCTCCGTTACGTTACCTTGAGCAGACCAACATATGTGTTCATGCGCATCACACCGTGAGTCACCTTAAATAAACATTCCCCATTCCTCGTTATTTTAAACAATGTCTTAAAAATTCTCTCTCCGGTCATCCTACAGGACTTGTAATGCACTCGCATATTTTCCCGTTATTATTCATAATGCAATGTATTTCCTGAAGGGTTCCGCTGGTGCCCGTAATTAAATAGATGGAAGAAGGATTCACAGATTATCGGAATCGATTTATCATGTGTCAAGAAAGCCAGCAAGAATTTCTCAGAAAATTTATTACTTATGATGGAACATGTTACATCGCTTTGGCACAACATTTTAGTTTGACGTAACTCATCTAATGATTCACATAAACCCATATATTAGTTTGCTCAATCTTACGGAACGGAGAGTCCTGGTGAGTAAACTGTAGGATTTGATTCGGTTTCCGATGGAAACGGACCATATCCCATAACATAATGGGGATACTGCACAAACCTGTAAGGCTTAATGTGGAAGGGGGTACCAAAATAAAGTGAGTCGGATTGTTGTTCCACATTCTGCAGACCCGAAGCAATTCAGGTACACTTTCATTCACAATAAGTGACAAAATCCGATGTATGTAGTAGTATGTGTGACGGCACATCCGCCAGGACGTTTGAATGGTATCCATTGTTTACTATCGATTTTTGTTCATAAACAATACTTCGATTTTCCTTAAAAGTCATGCATTTCTGCTCTGTCACCCACAATTTCTACAGCATCGATAGTGGTCGACGACAGCTTAGTGCTTGTCATGAAATTTCGGTTTGCTTCTGTCAGCTCGTCTTTTTGTATGTAGGGTTTCCGACAGGTTTCCACCGTTCTGGACGTCAAGTTGTTTGTTCGTCGAGCACGATTGTCCACAGGACGTTAGCAAGGTAAAGCTTTTCAGCAGAACGTCAAAGGTAGTTTAGCTATTATCGTCTATTCAGGCCACAATTGGCTTCCCGACGAACCCAGTTTTGGAGAAATAAAATGCTTATCACACACGATAGTTCTAATCCTGCGGTTGACCGGGCTAGTACCCCGTGATCAGTAAGCAATGCAGTATTCACGGACAAGCACAGAGTCTGCGGTCTTTAGTGGACTCCAGCATTCTCCCTGCCGATATTTGAATTTTGTTTTGCATTCACATTTCACGCATTGAATGACTTTCCTGACACTGAACTGAGTTGAGGGTGGTGTGCAGATAGGCCGCGTTGCCATTTCTGAGCGCAGGAAATAGCAAACTGGAGCTTGTGGTTGATCCAATAAATTTGTAGCAGCGGCCGTGTAGAATTTCGTGCGAACCCTTCATTGCCAAGGTTATGAAGAACACTTATGTCCAAATCTGTCTAATTACTTTGATTTTCCTAATCGTCCAGATGCAAGAATTAATGCCTTCCGCATTGTACACTTCGGGATCACCACGCAATCACGTGATTCAATATCACCTTGCTAAGGATGATTTCTTGTGAGGAGTCAACGTGCGTTCACAGGAACGTTGATAAAAACACGGAAATTCCTCGAGAGAAATGGCTCTAACCTTCTTGCGTCCAACTTTAAATATTATATTTATCAACATTTGGTTCAACGGAAAAGGTGAGCAGTAGACCATGAGTTAGTAAGCACGGTAGTGATTGGTGATACCACTGCTGGATCGGTGTGACCTCATGTCACCTGGTAGAGGCACTTCCAGTCCTCTAATCCCCACCCCGAGCTACAGGTAATCTCAAAAGTTTAAAAGCATGAGGCTTTCAGAGAATGCACTTTGTTTATGGAAAAACTGCTGTAGCTCGCTGATCATAACGTATCCGTAACAAATGTGATGGTTGAAGACTGCTCACCGTGAAAGCAAAAGTTCCATTAGACTGCCGTCTCGGGATTGCACATTGTCTAAGAGTGGGAGTTCTACATCCTTTTACTTTGTAATGTCAAATACCACCGTGTCCTCCGGCTGATGACGTTCCTTAAACAGCAGTGGAAATGCATCAGTCTGACAAATGATGGTGACATTTGGGCACTTGACGCTGAAATTGAATCAAACAATTTCCAATGTTTCGTATACACTAAATGCTATCCTTTGAAATGAATCTAACGAAATGCGGTTCGTGATCCGTTAGCGTTGTGAATTAAGTCCGTATAGCAATTTTTGGTAATGTTTCACTTATTGCATAATGGACAAAGCTTCCGTTTCTCTATGTCAATAGATTCTTACCGGTGTCTTCGACAAACGAGCTGCATAAGCACCCGGCGTCTGTGTCTGAAGCAATTTATGAGGTTGCGAAGAGCACACTTTTCGACCAATCTCATCTGGAGTTTATAATTTTAAAATGGAAATTTAAAGCAGAATAGGCTGGTGAAGCGCGATAAAGAGTAGCGAATCAGGGCAAAGCAGAAATTGAGTTGTCTTAATCGATAACTTGGTCGATCCACTCAAGAAGCTTTCGATTTTATACTTGTAAAATCCTGATGGGATTTGTCGAAAGGAGTGCTCTTCGCAACCTTGTGTTTCGTTAATACCATGGGTATAATTTTTGAATTTATGAGTTGACTACAACTACTCCGAAGCCACACTGATTTCCCGTTTTTGATGGAGGTAAATTAGCCTCTTCTGTAACCAACAATTCAAGCATGGTGACGGTTGCTTCACATTCGGTTATTCTGATCTACAGATCCTCTTTCACCCGCAGCTGGTTCACTTGCATGCGTGGGTCATGCCTGAATACTTGGGCCCTGTATTAGCTTACGAAAATAATCAAAGTTCCCATAGTCACCACGTCCTTAGATGGGACACACATACAATGAGCCTGAAAAATCCAAGCTTTCTGTATGTTGTAACTCTGGTGTTTATTTACCATTGCAACTTGCAACTGTCCATTGATTTCATTGATTTCGAAGCACGTGCATCTGCTTCCGCAAGGTGCGTTACGCACTATACTGCTTCCCGCACTTGCTGACTTGTTGTCCCTTCCTTAAGCATTTGAAATACACCTTGGATCTAATAGTCTCCGTATTCTCTGTATTTATTTTCATTTGGCATTCTGCATACGTTTCAGAATTATAGACAGATATTCGGATCCCGTTGCCACCCAATTTGAGCCAGGAAAATACAAAGTATTCGGTGTATATCACTGTCGGAGGGAATCCAAGTTCATCTATCATATTAAGTAAAATTTCTGTTCGTCGATACCCTCTTCCAGGTTTGATCCTATGATTTTAACATCTCCCAATTGTGCAGCGTTATATGGCACTTCTTGTCGTTTCCTAACTATGATTTACAAAATGGATTATCGGGACAAGTTTAACAATAAATGGTAGGTTGACTATCGTGCATTTGCTGATATCCAAATATGGAAATGAACGTCGAAACAGTCAAGTTTGACAGGAAGCTTGCCACCACTGTGGCTTGCAACACGTGTTTAGTAGCAACTGAATTGTGCGTACGATCTTCTGACACGGATCCATATTCTTAGGTTTATCCTCGCATCGGTAAACAAATGTCATCAAACCAGGGACAAGTCATTTTGGACTGAAACGCAAAACTATTTGCTGGAATGGTATTAACTCTAAACATCCAGCTGCAACCACGCGGAGGTTGTTCGGCTAGCCAGCCTAAGATTTTGAGCCGCAGTATACTCGTCAAGCTGAGCGAAGTTACAGTTGGTCAAGTAATTTAACCCTAGGTCACAGATGATATTTCACTGAGACAGTAGTTAACTGTCAAATGAACACGACCTGATTTTACATCCGTAAGATGCTACTTGGCATTTGTCAACTTTGAGTCATATTTATCACTTAAATCCTCATGAATCAAGCTTATTGAATTCAATTTCGGATTTCGCGGAGAACTACAATGACAGGAGTGGATTTCAAATACAAATAAGCTTTATTTTATCGGCGAATGAATAACGTTAACCATAGGCAAGATCGTCAGTGATTCACATGTAACAGGCAAATTAATGGGTCCAAGACCATGCTACTAGTGAATGTACTTATTACCTTTTGAACGTAAACTGCTTGGGCTCTGTTCCTGAGGGGAAAGTCAAACCACAACAACAGAGTGTTGCCTAGGCCAAGTGCAGTTAATTTGGATAAGATGAGTGTATGCGGAGCACGGTCAAATGCCTGTTCCATCTCAAGCTTGACGGCAATAAGAAATTAACCGCAATCAAGCAAACTTATAAAGATTGAGGAAGTAAAATTGACAAGTTACTCAGGATCTGGAAAATTTGAAGCCGTGTTGTGAGGTCTTGATCAAATTGCTTCCCTCCAAAACGGCAAATTTCGTACTTGAGTGGGACGTTTCGTTCTGCTGGGATGATAGCGATAGGGCCGATCGGGCGATATTTTTGGTTTCGTGCAAGAATGCTGCTTAGTGATGACAGGATCGGCACTGTGTTCGTCCCCATTGCTGACGAAGTGCTCCTTTCATAGGTAGAAAGTAAGATTCATTACTAGTATGTGGAGAATGAACGCACCGTTTACTATTAATGTTGGTGCTTAATTTTCGGACCTAGAATATCAATAAAATTTTGTGAAGGAATATAAGCCCATAAAAGTAACGGAGGTCGAACGACCCACATACATGAAAAATAAACAAAGACATCTAACAATATTCGTCAGCCACTTATTTAATGATGATATCTACGAATTTACGTCGTCACTTAGTCACATTCCATGGAATAGCTAGTTGATTATTACTAACAGAAGGGTCTGGGATCTAAAACATTTTCAAGCACAAGTGTGCTTTATGTTTTCTCGGACTCTTTTCTTCGCACACACTATTATGGAAATATTGCTAAATGTCACAGGTGCAATAGTATTTGTGATAGGCCTATGCTTACGTGTGGAGTAATCTATTTTGAAGTGCATTCCCCAGTTCCGCTTTTCACGTTCAGTTCTCGCAATGTTGCGCGGAAAATGAGGCAACCCTTGTAGAGCTAACCCCAGAAGTGAGGCATCCGTATTGTAAACGACAAAATCCTCCTCGAAGTAACGAGTGACACACTTCCCTAGGGAGCCAATGATACACAATATCGGAATTGGAAAACGTCTATACAAAACGGACTTTACTAGGGGCGCCATTAACTCAAGTCATCTGCATTGAAGAAGGTATTAGTGCTTGAGGTAACAAGCTTAACTTCAGCGCGAACGAGGTGTAAGTGACAGCATCAAAGTCTACAGTGTGTCTATAAAACGTGTAAAATTATGGGATTGGTGGATCACACAAATAGAAGAAGACTGGTTGAGCCTTATGCGGGGATGAGGTCTGATGAAATATTGGACGGACAACCATAGTCTTTGGGATATATAGTGTCAACAGAACGACATACTAGGTGGAGGCACGGGTTTGCTGGATAGACAGTCGGCGCAAAACAAATGTGTGGATATGTGTGGTAGTCAGAGATGCGCGCAGGAATAGACTGTTACCCAGCGGAGGACAAATCGAGATTAGATATTGCAATCGCTGAACATAGTTGATATGGATATGAACAGGAAGTGAAGGATGTGAGGGATTTTAAGCGTGGAATTCTTATGTTCCCTGTACTCTCAACTGGAACCGGTGTAATATAGACTCATGTATTAGGTAGTAATACATGAACGGTCACTATCTCTGGCCTAGGACCTGTTGTCGGATTGTTCTCGTCAGCAAGTTTAAAAGCACCACTGTTCATACCCGTGTAATCTAAATGGTACACACATTCTCCCTTCTAAGTTGACCTTAAGATTTGGCGTTGAACTTAGTTATGTTTGTTTCGTGTGGCTCCGTGCTCCAACCAATAAATTTATCGGTCTAAAAAATGAACAGTTGTTTAGTAATACCTTCGCACCAGTAATATGCCCACCCTACATATTCCTTACGTTTCACACACTACCATTTTCTTTACGGGCTAATCAGTTTGTGTGGAGATTGAGAATGCTTGATTTAATTTAGAGCCACCAAAATGCGCGCACTGTGTTTTAGAGAAGTATGTTACTAAACTCAATACACACGTCCTGATCACACCACATTGGTCACTACCTCACTTTACCTACTACAAGCTATAGTCCAAAATGTAATCCATTTTCTGTATTTTCGACCAAAACACGACTGTTTAGCATACAGATGGTGGGGAGCACGGTTGACTTGATACCCTCTGCGTACTTGATTTACCAAACAATACAAAATTGAGAATTGACACATCTATGTTATCATCATCCATTCCATCAGTGCCACATTTGGTATGCAAATATTCCGCCGGGTTAACGTACTCTCTCATAGATACATTTGTGTGTTTCCTAAGTAGGTATTATTTTGAGCAATCCAGTGGCGTCGAATAGTCTCAATACTAGATCTGTTCCAATTTATTTATGCGCAGCCGTCTACGAACCAAACTTGTTTCCGGACTCTGAAATAATTTCTGTCTGAACGTTTCTATCAACCATTCACAGATCCTAATACTAGCAGTGAAACAATGTTTGTCAATTCAAAACGATGCCACTTGTTGGTGTGCAAGCTTTCTACTGATTATGTACCAAATAAGTCTTTTGGAAAAAGAGATAAAGTCCGTTTAACTCGCGAAAGTTTGTGGCCGTACTTTAGTACTTTTGCGTGAAATAAACACGCGGAAGAGAAAGCTCTTTACTGTATTTCTGCACAATTGTCCCTTCAGGCCTATTAGCTTTCTTGCAATGTTACCAATGAATGTAGCATGACGTAGCTGGGACGCGTTCCTTTTCATGAGATTGTATATTACACAATCCAAATAATTCACATTCGTATGAGATTTCACTAGGTTATAGAGGTTAATTTAATGGACTGTGTGTGTGTGACCAATACACACTGCACCTGAAGGAATGCCCGTAAACTTATAGATCACTAGCTTGCCTTGGAATCCAAAAGTGCTTGTTCGAGCCTGCGTAGGAACCAGGCGAATCTCGCAGGGTTTATAACCCACGTGCGAATTGTGTTGGTTGCGCGGCGGTCATGAGCCGGTACTGCGTACCGGCCTACTGCTGACGCTATTTGATGGCCGGAGTAGTTTGAGGTGGGACACATGTGCCCAGTAACAGTAATGAGAATCAAAGTGTTCCGTAGAATAGCGAAGTATATAATCGAACAATTGACTAACTTGTTGGACTCGGAGTCGATGATACATATGATCTCTGCAAATATAATTTTAAAGGATCATTATTCCGCTCACGAGTCCCATGTCGTACAATTAGACTGAGCGTTACATCATTTGCCATTAACGCATGGTGGTCGTCAGCTATCAGTACCCAGACTACTTTGTGCTCATCGTAATTGCAATGGTGACACAGTGGTGCTAATAATGTGAAACGGTCTTCTTGCGTATCGTGGCTAGTGTATCCAAATTAGCTTAAGAAATGATACCGTTCTGCTCATACTATTGGTCACACTTGCAGATCGCCCCTCTTTTCGCCATCTGACTAAACTTAGATTATTGTTTTGAATCACCCTTCAACATTCAGCTGATCAGTGTATTCTAACTTCTATATTTCTTCATTACGAATTTGCTGTTATAATCCCTAATATAACTGACTTCCTTACAACGATGCTGGACTTGTCCGCAACAAGCTTGGAGTGTAATACCGTACGATGTTTTGCCTACCTCTTAGTCCCATTGAGCTAAATTGTGTAGTGCTCTAACCCCGTTGAAAGACACTACTATCACGTTAGTCAAGGTGCAGAGGTCAGATAACTAAGTCACTTGTTCCTCCGGAATGGGGAATGGGAGTGGGGTGACGCCCATTTCTGTAAAACCAAATCAATGTAACATCGTCGTTGCCAGTCGAACGGTCTTGTAATCCAATGTCTTAGGTTCAGGACTTTAATCGTCCTCTTGTCTGTGTTGCGGCGTCCTGGAGGTAGCTTAGACTATTTATAGCCAGGATTACTTTCCACAAATTTTATCACATTCTGCTTCGGCCTCCGCGTATTCCACCATAGCTGCCTTATTTACAGCGCACAGCAGGGCAGACAAATGCAAATAGGCATCCCATATTCAGCTCATGGTAGTGCTGCTATGGGATTACGGGGTTTTGACCTGCTGCGGAAGGGTGCATCTGACCAACCATGAGAAAAACAGTCGTGATTGTTCAAACTGACAAATAATTGGCAGTTCGATGCACCGAGGCCCTTGATACGATCTGTCGAATTCAAGCAACTGTGTCTTCTTTGGGGATTGGATGTAATAACGGTCTTGCGATGCAGTCGAGTAGGAAAAATGTACCTCTAGTGATGGTTGACTATTCTACTCCAGGAGTAAAAACCATGCTGATCAGTGATCAACCAAATGAGAAGGCGCCACAGGCAATCAAATTCCATAGAGCCACAAAGTATGGGATACAACACAGTGTCATTCCTGACCAAGGACTTTGTATGGAATAAAAGACGTTCCAAATAGTAATAGTCTGATGGACTCATATCAAATTATTGGCGCCCTGGATGAGATCAGCTTGACTGACAATGATATATTTTCTCTGGATCTGAAATATCTATTCACCAACATCCCGCTAAATCGGACAGTTGACTACGTTTGCTAGTTAGCTGAAAAATCTGACTGTTCGTAGTAAATTCCGACTGAATGGTTAAGTGAACCACAGTTATTGAACCAGGAGAAACTTGATTTCCATGTTGGAAACACACTTTATCGCCATATCGATGGCGTAGCAATGGGTAGCACATTAGACCCTGTACTCACGGATTTGTTCATGTTGCTGATAGAAAGAAACATTTAGACAGAAATTGCCCACGTGCCCTACTACACACGCTAGGTTTATTACATCATGACAATTTCTTCCTCCGAGTAGCAGCTCACACATTTGGTAGAGCACCTTAACCACACGCATTCAAACTTACGAGTTACCTATGAAGTCGAACGGAATAATTGTGCACCATATCTTGTTGTCCACCTCGGTCGCAGGGAAGATGGATTGATTAAGATGTTCGTATATCAAAAATCAAAAAGGTCCGGCCAGTACTGGCACTTCAGCATCTTCATACTCATACGTTTGTCGACAGGACGTTTAAGGGCATAAGGTTTTGATCACTTACCAGCTACGTTACCATTATTTTAACTGCTTGTAGTATACATAGTGTATCACACTAAGTGGGCGTAGCTTACGAGTTTTCGTAAGTGGTAGGAGACAGAAAACTCTGTACAAGGTCAGGTTTTAACGAATTCTGATGCAATCGTAGTAGAGAAACTAGAAATCAAATAGGCACTGCATTCACACACACGGTAGTTGCATGGCAAATTCTTCTGAGTCACTTGCATGTATTGAGGAAGGACTTGCATTCAGTAATACACAGACAATCCCAGCATTCAGACAGTCATTTTGTAGGCGTACTCCGCTAAAGTTTCATTCATGTGCCGCAGCTCAGATCCGGTAAGCATCTGTTCTGATTTGCAGAAAATCCTTTCACGTACACGCTACGGCTGCGTGATGTTATTGAGTGTTTGGTTCTTAAGCCCCGGCAGAACAACATCCCGCCCATGCCAATTACATGCGTTGGTGGACGGTTGTGGGTCATGCTAGCCTACTTGGGAAAGACATTCAAGCCTAGTTTACACGGTTTCAGCCTTCAAGCTTTGGACCGTTCCCTGTGTCATTCCCGTCCGTGGCTGCTGGCTTATGTTGTCCTCTGAGTGCAGTGAGACAGATTCCATTCAGAAATGGTGTTACTCATAGTCATGCTACTATGCGGGCTAAGTTAAGTATCATAGTGTGCTAGGCAGAGGTTGACCGAAGCAATCCAGTACCAGTCACAACGATTTCACCCTTCCATGAACTGGCAGACACAGATCCAAGACGATGATTCTGCTACCATTTTGGAGGCTGTGCATACAACGACAGTCGTGATTGCACCCTCCTAACTTCAACCACAACCGTGTGCAAAGAATTTAGAATTTGGTGACAATTACGAGTGCTTTCACAAAACAAAATATATGGTACAAGATTCTTAGATTAATCCCATTATCCTTACTTACTTTACATATCATGGAATGTTGTTTTTTTCTCTTTTTAATACTACATTAATTAAGTTTCGGTTATCTGAGGTTCTGTTTCAGGATATTTTGCAACAATGATTGCCATGAATACTTCTCTGTCAAATCATTCCGAGATCCGGCTTGTTTCACTATGCCCACCTTCGACACTACAAAATGCATCCCGTTTAGCATTCAGTGACTCCGTCTCTTGTTGAAAGCGGGGACAGTGATTGCCAATCTCCTTTAGGTCTGTTAGTATTTTGAGCAGGATAGACTGAACTAAACAACGAACAACTGGTCAATGTCAATAGAGCAAGGAAGAACAATAATTCGACAAGGAAATCTGAACGCAGCTATTTCGCTTATTTCTGTCAGCCGCTGACAAATACTTAACAGATTGGATAGATTGCATACAAAGTGCATTAGGATATCATATATACCACGTGCATTCATATTGCTGCTACTTAAAGGACACTTTCTTCATTGCACACACTGCAAAGCAAGCAGAACAACTACTGTTGAAGCTAAGCAACTGTTACCCCGCAACCTAATTCAGAGTTGAGAACTAATCTTGCAACGACTAGCAATTTTAAATGTTTGCCTTAAAGAAACCTAAGGGGTACACTACCTTATGTTTGACATTTATTATCCTATGGATTACAAAGTAGCTACTGTTCGCACCAACTTTGCGTTATCATGTCAGCTGTGTTCAGAGGAAACGATCGCATGTGAGCTGCAACGCGCCCTCTTAAACTAATTAAAAATAGACGTCCGGAGAAGTTCCTAGCAAAGCACGCAAAAGGGAACAAGAAAACCGAGAACAATTGAGTGACCGAGATCCCTAAGACTATTCCTAACGATGCTATTCGAAAGTGACAAAATAGCAGGAGATTCAGTTATCGCTTCCTTCAATGGATAACATAGGCAGTAAGCTGCTGGGCAGATGGTTTGGCACCAATTTACGGTGTTGCTATTTAAATCCCTCCTGGACGTGACAGACACTTGCCATTCTCCCTAGGCGTTGTTGGCGTATTATGCTGTTGCAATCCCAGTAAATGCATTGTGAGCATGGGTTTTGACGTCACTGTCATTGTCCAACTTGGATTTTCGATCTCACTGCTTTCTGATGACATGTATCAGGATAGCTTTCACATCGGCATCAACGTATATAACTGCTTGCAAAAATGTCTACTTGCTTGGCATCTGGTAATAGTTGTCCATGTCACGGTGAGCATGAGCGGATTCGGCTGTAAATTACTCACAACAAGCTGCAATTACATAGGTAAACGAGAGAACAGCGTTTGGCTGCTTTCAGCATTTGCCTGGTTTACCAGAGTAAACATCTTCGCGGCCACTATTTATTGGCTTTGTCGTGCTGGCTTCCGTGATGATGTGGTATTTAGCAATACAACAGATTTGCTAGCAAAGTGAGGTGTTTCATTGTCGAGTAATGCGATTAACGCAGCTGTAAATCTAGCCGTAAGGTCACTAGATGTAATAACATGGTTACATCTGCATTCATAATGCTTTATATGTATCTATTGTGTGATCCACTTGTGAATCCCAGACTGGTGTGGATCACCCGCCTGGAGTACCTGTGTGCAATTATTATTATACGTTATTCGTTTTCCATTAAGGGACAAATAGCCTCGGCTCAGCCAAAGTTCATTTGAGCAGGCTTTTGGATTTATCACGACGCGCAGTGTTTGGATGGTAGTACCTATTTCAATACATCACAAAGTTTACATAATTCCGTCCACTCAGCGCTTAGGAACCGAAGGAGTATGCGACAACTGCAGGTCAAGCCATCTGAGCGTAAGATATAACTTTTATTATTCTTCGCTTCAGATCATCCGTTATGCAACGAAAATGAACAGGCAAGTAGAGTATAGGATCAGCAGGTTTATCGGAGCACGTTTTCTGTCTTTGCTTTCACAATTCATGTAAACGGCTACAATGATTTCATGAGTCAAGGTGCTGGAACGCGCTCGTGTGGCTGGCATTATGGATTTGTGCCAGACAATGCAGTAAAACTTTATACTATTCATATATATAAATATATATGAATGGAACCGCGGCTATTTAAAGAACTTACGTA
>CALYDF020003271.1:0-15454 GCA_944474145.2 Dicrocoelium dendriticum
TGTGCGAAGTATTAGAAACAAACTCGAGGGAATTCTACCTTTTGCCTCAGTGAAACGTCCTGACATAATGGCTTTCACCGAGACCTAGTTGTCCTCGGAGTTGCAGATTCCCGGGTATCATGTCTGTCGGGCTGATCGCCAAAGAGGGAGATCTGGTGGCGGTGTGATTCTGTACTGAAATACAGACTTGAAGCCTCATCTAATTTTAGCCGTTTGTGTTGGTAGTGGTGGCTTCGAAGCTCGGTGGTACCGGCTCAATGATGGATGCAGATCCCTGATGGTCGGTGTTGTCTACAGAGCTCCATTGGGTTCCGGAGCTCGGCTGCTGGATTCCATTCAAATGCATAATGGGAAAAAGGATTGCATACTAGTGGGAGACTACAATACCCCAAGTACCGTCTGTCTTAGATCTTGTATTTGCTGTCACTCGATTTTGGTGGTGACATTACTTACGGACCTCCACTGGGTTCCAGTGATCATGTTTGCTCTTCAGTTGTACTCTGTCTAGACGTTACCAGAGTACTGTTGAGTCTCGCCCGAACATATGGCACGCAGACTAACAATCAGTGAGAGCCAAAGCTTTGTGTCTCCATTGTGAGATCTCAGGCAGTGATACTGCCCAGATTGCGTGGGATAAATTTAACTCCTACCTCACATAGGTCTCTGCTCCCTTTATCCCAGTCAGAAGGAGAAAGTAAGCACGAGCAGATCCGCCCTGGATAGATTCCAATGGCAGGTATCTGCTCACAAAGTGGTCTAGATGTTGGCGGACTTACCGAGATGCTCCGTCCACCGATACTTATGACAGGTACCGTAAGGCTAGAAATAGGTGTAAGCAACACCTAAGGAATGCTTGGCTCAATTTCAAGAAGGGGTTAACGGACGAAACTTCAGAGAATCCAAAATGATTCTCCACGTATGTCAAAAGCGCTGTGGTTCGAACACGTCAATTCCAGTGTTGATGTGTGACGACGGTACTCATGCTCATACGGACTATGAGAAGGCCTGCGTACTTAGTGGGCAATATGCAGCAGCATTTGTAAGGGAAACCTCTTTGATAGGCGTTGAACTGCTTTACAAAATCCCAGAAGGTTCGGGACTAACTGAATTTGTTGTAACAGAGATGGAAGTTCGTTGCCTGTTACAAGGGCTGAACCCTTCTAAGGTTTTGGCCTGATTTAATTCAACAGCAGTACATCATCATCAACGGCAGTACATCAGCCATTTGAACTGATGCTTCGCTGCCATACAACCATGACGACCTATGAAATAAATAACAAGTGGGAGAAAAGGGGGACTTACCTGAAAACCGTAATGCCCTAAACAAACATTCATGTTCAAGGCGCCTAGACCTTGTGTTAACAACATACCGTCACAAACAGCTGGCTATCGTGCAAAGATAAGGCGGCATCGGCGAGAAAGCTTCCTTGCGGCTTTCACTGCCCCGCGTCATAATCAGTCATGACCCCGCAGATAACTGTTTGATGAAGTTTATGTTTGAACATAAACTTCATCCTGCATCGGCCGTCGCGCAGATTATCAAGGGTCGCCTTATCTGCTGCATACAGCAGGGCGGTTAAGCGAAAACATGCTACTGTTGACGCCTCCCTTCTTTCTTTTTCACCTTTTTCTCTTACTCCCATCCCGACCCCCATTACTAACCTACCTTCTATAATTTCCAGCTTAATTGACAGCAAGTGAAATGCCATTGGAGTAGAACCATCTGCAGCCACCATCCAACGGCGCCTATCGGCAAAACTCCCTTATAAGACCACGCTATCCCGTTTCCATGGTGACATTCAACGTCCGCACTCCAAGACAAACAGGTCAGCAGGCTGCACTCGCACGCACCTTGGACACACTGGGTGTTGATGTGTGTTGTGTGTCCGAAACTAGGATTAATGACCCTAACGCGGTTATTGAATTAACTGCACCCGGCTTATCCTCTCGTTATTGGTTGCACGCATCCGGAGACGCCGATGCAGCACTCACGGGTCAAGCTGGTGTAGGTATCATTCTCAGCTCCAAGGCTGAGTCATCGTTGGTTGATTGGATTCCGGTGAACAGCCGTTTATGTGCAGCCCGTTTGACGACATCAGCTAAGGTGAATTCACGAAGTAAAACAAAACGCTGTTTGTTTGTGATTTCTGCTTATGCTCCCACGGACTGCAGTTCTAATGCAGTCAAGGACACTTTCTATCATGAACTGAAAACGCTGCTACGCAGTGCTACTAGTTCAGATATTATAGTACTTGTAAGGGATATGAACGCCCAAGTAGGGCGTCTGAGCTCTTCAGAAGCTCAGCTGGGTGGTAATTATGGACTTAACTCCGAACGGACTGACAACGGCGAGCGTCTGCTGCAACTGTGTGCGGAGCACCAGTTGTTTCTTAGTAGCACTGCTTTTAGACACAGTGGGCGCCGAAGTGCCACTTGGCGTCCTCCTGTAGCTGGCCAGCGATGGACCCAAATTGACCACATAGCCATAAGTTACAGGTGGCGCGGTTCCATTCTGGATTGCCGCTCGTACTGGAGTACCTGTGTCTACTCTGATCATGCCTTGGTGCGCTGTCGTTTCTCCATGGACTTTACCGGAAGGCGCACAAGGCGTCTCCCCCGATTGGCAACGGAGAAATTGTCCCAGGCCTCGGTCAGGCAAGTCTATCAAGAAGCACTGCATAGCGAACTCTCGCTGTCTTGTCCTAATGACACTGAACTTCTTTGGAATAGGATCTCGACCGCCATGCACGGCGCAGGAGCATCTGCTTGTGGCACTATCAGTCGTCACCGCACCAGTCACTGGATATCCGAAAGGTCCGTGAACCTGTTGGAAGCTATATATATATATATATATATATATATATATATATATATATATATATATATATATATATATATATATATATATATATATATATATATATATATATATATATAATACACAATCTGTGGTACAGATATTGTGCCGTCGGAATCATGGCTGAATAGGAAAACAATATGAATAATAAGAAAAGAGCAACAAGAAATGCTTTTTTTGTCAAGTTTACCACTCACAGTTTTTGAAATTTTTTTTCAGTTTGTTCGTTTTTAGGGGGAGGAGGAAGGGACACCGCAACGCACTGATGCACACGTCCGCCATTGACATCGATCTTGAGCCATAACTTCCAAGGTTTTCAACCAGCAAGTATCCTCGTCTCTCGGACCCCAACCAGGTAGTCGACAACAACCGGCCGAGGCCAACTGTTTCGTCAACTTTTTCATGCGGCTTCTCCATGTTGTAGGCTGTCCACCAGACCGTCTCTTCCAGCTCTGTCCAGCAAGTGCAAACAACGTGCGACGGGGGTAACGCTGGACAGGCATGCGCAATACGTGTCCCAACCACCGCAGTTGATGCAGTGAGATGAGCTCCTCGAGCGAGTGGCTTCCACGTCCCAAGACACGCTGTCTAACTTCCACATTGCTTACGTGGTGCTGCCACCACACACGGGCAATGGACCGCAGACAGCGGTGCTCGAAGACGGATAGCCTGCGCAAGTCATCTTTACGAATGGGCCAGGTCTCGCATCCGTACAACAGTACAGCACGAACAGTTGCACAATAGACCCGCCCTTTGATGGAGAGACGAATGTCGTGGCGACGCCACAAATGCCTCAGCCTAGAAAAAGCGAGGCGTGCTTTCGAGATGCGCATCGAAATCTCGTCTCCAACAGCCCCGCCAGCAGTGATGCAACTTCCCAAGTAGACAAAGCTCTCCACAACCTCCAGTGTCTCACCAGCAAGCGTGAGTGCAGGCAGAGGCACCTGCCAGTCTTGAAGGAGAGTCTTGCATTTGGATGGCGAAAAGCACATACCATACTTTGATGCTTCAATCGTCAAGCGGTTTAATGCAAGTTGGACGACCTGTGGATCGTCACCTAGCAAGACGATATCATCAGCATAATCCAAATCAACAACTCGACTACCTGGGGGCAGCTCAACGCCAGCATTCAACGAATCGCTCAGAGCGTTCTTCAGGACATCCTCAATGACAAAGTTGAATAGGGACGGAGAGATAGGGCATCCTTGTCGAACTCCACTGGAGACCACAAAGGTAGGCGAAAGCATGCCATAAGCCCTAACCCTGCCCGAGGTCAGACTGTATAGAGCGCGCAGTATGGAGACGAACTTCTCGGGGACACCGTTCCTCAGAAGGCACTGCCACAGTACTGTACGATCGACAGAATCGAAGGCACACGGATATCCAGGAACACAGAAATCGCTGGCCTCTGATACACATGGCGGAGCTCGAGGATCTGGCGAAGTGTGAAGATTTGATCGATGCAGCCGCGACCAGGGCGAAACCCAGCTTGTTCTTCTCGTTGCAACGATTCGCGTGTTGGGGATAGCCTGCGAAGTATGATGGACACCAGCAGCTTGCAAACGACGGGGACTAAACTTATTCCTCTGTAGTTGGAGCAGATTGTGCGCAGGCCCTTTTTGAAGATGGGTACGACTATCGATTCACCCCAAGATGATGGAACCTTCTCTTTCGACCAAATTTTCGAGAACAAAACGGTGAGTTCTCGGACCAGCGATGCGCCACCATCTTTAAATAGAGCTGGGTGAAGACCATCAGGGCCGGGAGCTTTATAACGCTTCATGTGCCGGAGCTCCTACTCGATTTCCTGGGAAGAGGGAGGGTCTGTTGGGGTAGACCACTCGGCCCCAGCGCGAGCGCCAGAGGTAGCAGATGGAGCTGGGGGCCAACAAAACTGCGAGCCAAAATGTTCGGCCCATCGCTCCAACCGTCGTTGAAGATTGGTGATTAAGGTGCCATCCTCTTCGCATATTGTTTCACTTATACCAGATCGAACACCTTCGGTGACTCGAATTAGATGGAAGAGTTTCCTGGTATTACCACAGAGACTAGCAAGCTCCATCTCCCTAGCACGTTCACACCACCAAGCTTCACGGTCCATTTGCAGACTCCTGCGCAACTCTCGACCAAGGTATTGGCGTTCTTCAACGTGTCTCGAATCCGATGGGATCAAGCGGCGTTTGTCCATCAGCGACAAGGAGTCGGCGGAAATCCAATGTTTCGGTGGGTGACGGGTAACTCCACAAGTGTCGATACTGGCGGAAACTAACGCATCTTTGATATGCGCCCACTGCGAATCGAGATCACCGTCAATAGTTGAGCCAAGCAAAGTTGACAGTGAGGCTTGGTACCTGGTTAAAACCGCAGCGTTTTGTAGATTTGCGACGTCCGGTCGGTAGTGGGCGCGCTTAGGTGATCCTCCGAAACGCATGCAAATCTTAGCACGAACCAATGCGTGATCAGAGTCCAGAAAAGTTGACCAGTACGATCGGCAGTCCATTACGCTTCCGCGCCATCTGTAGCTGATTGCTATGTGGTCAAGCTGGGAGCACTCTTGCGTTTGTGAGGGCGGGCGCCAGGTAGCAGTCTGTCTCCTCGAGTGTCGAAAACTAGTGCTCGAAAGAAACAAGCGATGATCAGAGCAAAGAGCAAGTAGTCTGTCTCCATTGTCTGATCGACTGCCACCGAGACCAAAACTACCCCCAATGTGGTGCTCGCTTGGTAGAAGGCGGCCAACCCGTGCGTTAAAGTCCCCGGCAAGAATGACTATATCCGTCCGTTTGGAGGAACGCAGAAGTTCATGTAGTTGTTGGTAGAAGCTATCTTTAACTGCATCCGGGCTGCAGTCTGTAGGGGCGTAGGCGGAGACGACAAATAAGGCACGCTTAACATCTCGACGCCTGCTTACGTTACATGAACCTCTTAGTCTGACTGCACATAGTCGGCTGTTGACTGGGATCCAGTCAAGCAGAGCTGATTCAGCCCTGGCACTTAATACAACCACTACACCAGCTTGACCAGTGGCGGCAGATTCTGGGTCTCCGGAAAGCCGCAAGTAGTATTTGGCGTCAGAGTTTACCGGAGAGGCCATTCTGATGACGGTGCTAGAGTCTTGTAATCTGGTCTCTGAAAGACAACAGATGTCTACCGATAGCGTTTCAAGAGTACGGGCCAGACATGCTTGTCGTCCGATCTGCATCAAAGTTCGAACATTAAACGCTGCGAGGATGAATGGAGAACCAGGTCGGAGAAGAGCTGGAGCTTCGGTGGAGTGAGAGGCGGTTGCGATCGCAGGACATGGAGAACCGGGAGTTTGGCTGTTGCTTCTATCCGCTGCGAGACGTGGGTCGTTTGTGACGGTGACCGTAGAAGACATAAGAGTACATGTAGATGAAGGACGGGAGGTGGGGTGGTCTGTGAGTGGACGTTGAGCGGTTGAGTTAAGACAGAAGAGCGGCATAGCAGTAGTAGTAGTGAGCGGTGAAGTCCATGATTCGTCAGCGGGCGTGATACTACCCGGTTGCCCAGGCCGAAGTAGAGGGTTGTCTTAGGGGGCCCTACCCCGAGCCTTTGATCAAAGATCTAACCTACAAGGCAGCAGGGCGATGTGATGGCGTCGCAACCCGTTGAGAGCCGGTGACCAAGTAGATGGTTCATACGCCTTTCGGTCCGTGAAGGACCAGGGGCCCAACTCACCCTTAAAGTACAATGCCTCTCAGGGAGGGGCAAGGGGCAGTGACTTTATTTAGTGGCGAGTCACATCCGCCACGTCGCAGTGTTGTTAAACGGACATATGTGGCTTTTTATAGGGAGAACGCTTGCCAGGCGAAAACCCACCACGTCCTGGAACACTGCCGCCGAACCATTCGCTGGAACGGGAAAAACCCGAACCACCCAGCTGGCACCACGAGGAGGTTGTTCGGCATGCCAGCCTTAAGTGTCAGCTTATACGCCGTAACGGCGCTTCGCTGCCGCGCGACCACCACTAGTCGCGCGCGGGCTTAGTATACCGCGAGGACGCCCACCCCTACGCGGAAGCTAGAAAACACCTCCCGGCTGGTTCTGAACACAGTGTAACCAGACGGGCTATTAGGCGTGAACTAAAGCGGAGCCTATGTGCTGACAAGGAAGCCTGGTGGACCAGTCGTGCTCAAGAAATGGAGGAGGCAGGAGCAGTAGGCAATTACCGCAAGCTCTTCCAGCTAATCCGCACCACTGGTCCCAGAAAACCATGCGTCAGTGAGACAATCAGAGACAGCGCGGATGTGCAGATTCATAATAAGGAGCGCCGTATGGCTCGTTGGGCTGAGCACTTTCAAGATCAGTTCAGCTAGCCCCCTGCTCCCGTATCTCTTCAGGACGTGCCATGGGCGGTTAGTTTAGAGCCTCCGTCGGAGGCCGAGGTCCGAAACGCGATCACAGCCCTTAATCGTTTTCGTGCCGCTGGCCCGGATTCCCTCCCACCTGCATTATTTAAGGATGGAGGTGAGGTCCTATGCAGGGCACTGACCTCCCTATTCGAACGTATCTGGAACGAAGTGTGTCGGCTAATTAGAGCGAATCGATTATAGTAGCAATATACAAAAAGGGCAGTCGCACAGACTGTGCGAACCACAGGGATATTAGACTAACGCCAGTTGTGACAAAATTACTGGCCTCGATTATCGTTCGTCGCCTCACTGCGGAACGGGAATCTCGGATTAGGGAAGAGCATGCCGGTTTTCGCCCAGGACGTGGCTGTATCAAGCATATATTCACTTTGCGACAGGTGCTAGAGCAGCGCCACGCATACCGCAGACCGACAATAGCTGTGTTCCTCGATTTCAAGAGTGCCTTCGATTCGGTCGATCGATCGATTCTGTTCGAAATACTTGGGCGGAAAGGTGTTCCCACGAAATATGTGAACATCCTTCCTGCTCTATACTCGAACACTAGAGGCTGCGTCAGGGTCTACGGTGCCCTATCGGATAGCTTTTCGACTACAAATGGCGTTCGTCAGGGTTGTCCGATTTCCCCATCTTTGTTCAATTTCGTCGTGGATTCTATCATGGAGTGTTCCCTTGCGGAATCTCACGATGCAGGCGTTGAAGTGCTGCTTGGTGAAAGGTTAGTTGACGTGGATTATGCAGACGATATCGTCTTGCTTTTCGACAATGTTGGGGCGGCACAATCAACCCTGAATAGCCTATCCAGAGTGGTCCCATTATTTGGTATGTACTTCGCACCTTCAAAGTGCAAAGTGTTGCTTCAGGACCACCAGCCACTTGATGAACCGTTGACGCTGGCTAACGAGGAACTCGAGGTGATTGACCATTTCACTTATCTTGGCAGCTGCATCAATAATGATGGGCGCATAGAAACTGACGTGAGCTCACGCATTGCAAAGGCCAGAGCGGCCTTCTTGAACCTGCGGCATCTTTGGCGACAGAAGGGAGCTTCCCTCCGTCTGAAAGGCCGTGTATACAAGGCCACAGTGAGGGCCGTTCTGCTGTATGGTAGTGAGACTTGGCCCCTTCGGTCTGAAGATCTGAGGCGCCTTCAAGTCTTTGATCATCGTTGTTTGCGAAGCATTGCTGGTGTCGGATGGCACCAGCGTGTCCGCAACGATGATGTGCGTAGGCGAGTACTAGTTAGTGATAATCATGCTAGCACCCTAGAACAACAGATAGCACTGAATGAGTTGCGTTTTCTCGGGCACGTGCTACGCATGCCTGCTCACCGCTTACCTAGGAGGGCCTTGTTCAGTCTACCAGGTGTGGGATGACGCAAGGCTCGTGGTGGACAGAAGTTGACTTGGCAGCGGGAAATGAAGTCACTGACAACCCAACTGGGTGCAGTTGGTCCGTCTCGCCTTCCGGGTTGGAGTCCACGTGACTCACCTTGTGCTTGGCTCGAGACTTTGCAGGACATGGCTCGCAACCGACACCAGTGACGCGTCTGCTGCCGTCTACTAATCGGATTGTCTGTTTAAAGTGTTTGGTGCTGAGTTATCTGCGGGGTAATGGCTGATTATGATGCGGGGCAGTGAAAGCCGCAAGGAAGCTGTCTCGCCGATGCCGCCTTATCTTTGCATGATAGCTAGTTGTTTGCGACGGTATGTTGTTTACACAAGGTGTAGGCGCCTTGACCCAGGATGTTTGCTTACGGCATTAAGGTTTTCAGGTAAGTCCCCCTTTCTCTCCCTCTTCTTATTATTTGTATTTCATAAGTCCTCATGGTTGTATGGCAGCGAAGCATCAGTTCAAATGGCTGATGTACTGCTGTTGATGATGATGATGATGACCGCAGATAACTCAGCATCAAACATACTTTAAACAGGCTATCCGATTAGTAGACGGCAGCAGACGCGTCACTGGTGTCGGTTGCGAGCCATGTCCTGTAAAGTCTCGAGCCAAGCACAAGGCGAGTCACGTGGACTCCAGCCCGGAAGGGGAGACGGACCAACAGCACCCAGTTTGGTTGTCAGTGACTTCATTTGCCGCTGCCAAGTCAACTTCTGTCCACCTCGAGCCTTGCGCCACCCTAAACCTGGCAGACTAAACAAGGCCCTCCTAGGTAAGCGGTGATCAGGCATACGTAGCACGTGCCCGAGCCAACCCAACTTATTCAGTTTTCAATGTCCTGCGATCGCAACCGCCTCTCACTCCACCGAAGCTCCAGCTCTTCTCCGACCTGGTTCTCCATTCATCCTCGCAGCGTTTAATGTTCGAACTTTGATGCAGATCGGACGACAAGCATGTTTGGCCCGTTCTCTTGAAACGCTATCGGTAGACATCTGTTGTCTTTCAAAGACCAGAGAAGACTAGCGCCGTCATCAGAATGGCCTCTCCGGTAAACTCTGACGCCAAATACTACTTGCGGCTTTCCGGAGACCCAGAATCTGCCGCCACTGGTCAAGCTGGTGTAGTGGTTGTATTAAGTGCCAGGGCTGAATCAGCTCTGCTTGACTGGATCCCAGTCAACAGCCGACTATGTGCAGTCAGACTAAGAGGTTCATGTAACGTAAGCAGGCGTCGAGATGTTAAGCGTGCCTTATTTGTCGTCTCCGCCTACGCCCCTACAGACTGCAGCCCGGATGCAGTTAAAGATAGCTTCTACCAACAACTACATGAACTTCTGCGTTCCTCCAAACGGACGGATATAGTCATTCTTGCCGGGGACTTTAACGCACGGGTTGGCCGCCTTCTACCAAGCGAGCACCACATTGGGGGTAGTTTTGGTCTCGGTGGCAGTCGATTAGACAATGGAGACAGACTACTTGCTCTTTGCTCTGATCATCGCTTGTTTCTTTCGAGCACTAGTTTTCGACACTCGAGGAGACAGACTGCTACCTGGCGCCCGCCCTCACAAACGCAAGAGTGCTCCCAGCTTGACCACATAGCAATCAGCTACAGATGGCGCGGAAGCGTAATGGACTGCCGATCGTACTGGTCAACTTTTCTGGACTCTGATCACGTATTGGTTCGTGCTAAGATTTGCATGCGTTTCGGAGGATCACCTAAGCGCGCCCACTACCGACCGGACGTCGCAAATCTACAAAACGCTGCGGTTTTAACCAGGTACCAAGCCTCACTGTCAACTTTGCTTGGCTCAACTATTGACGGTGATCTCGATTCGCAGTGGGCGCATATCAAAGATGCGTTAGTTTCCGCCAGTATCGACACTTGTGGAGTTACCCGTCACCCACCGAAACATTGGATTTCCGCCGACTCCTTGTCGCTGATGGACGGACGCCGCTTGATCCCATTGGATTCCAGACACAGTGAGGAACGCCAATACCTTGGTCGAGAGTTGCGCAGGAGTCTGCAAATGGACCGCGAAGCTTGGTGGTGTGAACTTGCTAGGGAGATGGAGCTTGCTATTCTCTGTGGTAATATCAGGAAACTCTTCCATCTAATTCGAGTCACCGAAGGTGTTCGATCTGGTATAAGTGAAACAATATGCGAAGAGGATGGCACCTTAATCACCAATCTTCAACGATGGTTGGAGCGATGGGCCGAACATTTTGGCTCGCAGTTTTGTTGGCCCCCAGCTCCATCTGCTACCTCTGGCGCTCGCGCTGGGGCCGAGTGGTCTACCCCAACAGACCCTCCCTCTTCCCAGGAAATCGAGTAGGAGCTCCGGCACATGAAGCGTTATAAAGCCCCCGGCTCTGATGGTCTTCACCCAGCTCTATTTAAAGATGGTGGCGCATCGCTGGTCCGAGAACTCACCGTTTTGTTCTCGAAAATTTGGTCGAAAGAGTAGGTTCCATCATATTGGGGTAAATCGATAGTCGTACCCATCTTCAAAAAGGGCCTGCGCACAATCTGCTCCAACTACAGAGGAATAAGCTTAGTCCCCGTCGTTTGCAAGCTGTTGGTGTCCATCATACTTCGCAGGCTATCCCCAACACGCGAATCGTTGCAACGAGAAGAACAAGCTGGGTTTCGCCCTAGTCGTGGCTGCATCGATCAAATCTTCACACTTCGCCAGATCCTCGAGCTCCGCCATGTGTATCAGAGGCCAGCGATTTCTGTGTTCCTGGATATCCGTGTGCCTTCGATTCTGTCGATCGTACAGTACTGTGGCAGTGCCTTCTGAGGAACGGTGTCCCCGAGAAGTTCGTCTCCATATTGCGCGCTCTATATAGTCTGACCTCGGGCAGGGTTAGAGCTTATGGCATGCTGTCGCCTACCTTTGTGGTCTCCAGTGGAGTTCGACAAGGATGCCCTATCTCTCCGTCCCTATTCAACTTTGTCATTGAGGATGTCCTGAAGAACGCTCTGAGCGATTCGTTGAATGCTGGCGTTGAGCTGCCCCCAGGTAGTCGAGTTGTTGATTTGGATTATGCTGATGATATCGTCTTGCTAGGTGACGATCCACAGGTCGTCCAACTTGCATTAAACCGCTTGGCGATTGAAGCATCAAAGTATGGTATGTGCTTTTCGCCATCCAAATGCAAGGCTCTCCTTCAAGACTGGCAGGTGCCTCTGCCTGCACTCACGCTTGCTGGTGAGACACTGGAGGTTGTGGAGAGCTTTGTCTACTTGGGAAGTTGCATCACTGCTGGCGGAGCTGTTGGAGACGAGATTTCGATGCGCATCTCGAGAGCACGCCTCGCTTTTTCTAGGCTGAGGCATTTGTGGCGTCGCCACGACATTCGTCTCTCCATCAAAGGGCGGGTCTATTGTGCAACTGTTCGTGCTGTACTGTTGTACGGATGCGAGACCTGGCCCATTCGTAAAGATGACTTGCGCAGGCTATCCGTCTTCGAGCACCGCTGTCTGCGGTCCATTGCCCGTGTGTGGTGGCAGCACCACGTAAGCAATGTGGAAGTTAGACAGCGTGTCTTGGGACGTGGAAGCCACTCGCTCGAGGAGCTCATCTCACTGCATCAACTGCGGTGGTTGGGACACGTATTGCGCATGCCTGTCCAGCGTTACCCCCGTCGTGCGTTGTTTGCGATTGCTGGACAGGGCTGGAAGAGACGGTCTGGTGGACAGCCTACAACATGGAGAAGCCGCATGAAAAAGTTGACGAAACAGTTGGCCTCGGCCGGTTGTTGTCGACTACCAGGTTGGGGTCCGAGAGACGAGGATACTTGCTGGTTGGAGACCTTGGAAGTTATGGCTCAAGATCGATGTCAATGGCGGACGTGTACATCGGTTTGTTGCGGTGTCCCTTCTTCCTCCCCCTAAAAGAAGAACAAACTGAAAAAAATTTCAAAAACTGAGTGGTAAAATAGACAAAAAAAGCTTTTGTTGTTGCTCTTTTCTTATTATTCATATTGTTTTCCTATTCAGCCATGATTCCGATGGCACAATATCTGTACCACAGCTTGTGTATAATATATATATATATATATATATATATATATATATATATATATATATATATATGTATATATGTATATATATCTTTGGTTCTAGACTGCTAGCATGATTATCACTTCCTAATACTCGCCTACGCGCATCATCGTTGTGGACACGCTGGTGCCATCCGACTCCAGCAATGCTGTGCAGACAACAATGATCAAAGACTTGAAGGCGCCTCAGATCTTCAGACCGAAGCGGCCAAGTCTCCCTATCATAGAGCAAAACGGCCCTCACTGTGGCCTTGTATACACGGCCTTTCAGACGGAGGGAAACTCCCTTCTGTCGCCAAAGATGACGCAGGTTCAAGAAGGCAGCTCTGGCCTTTGCAATGCGTGAGCTCACGTCAGTTTCTATGCGCCCATCATTATTGATGCAGCTGCCAAGATAAGTGAAATGGTCAACCACCTCGAGTTCCTCGTTAGCAAGCGTCAACAGTTCATCAAGTGGCTGGTGGTCCTGAAACAACACTTTGCACTTTGAAGGTGCGAAGTACATACCAAATAATGGGACCACTCTGGACAGGCTATTCAGGGTTGATTGTGCCGCCGCAAAATCGTCGAAAAGCAAGACGGTATCGTCCGCATAATCTAGATCAACTAACCTTTCATCAGGCAGCACCTCAACGCCTACATCGTGAGATTCCGCAAGGGAACACTCCATGATAGAATCCACGAGGAAATTGAACAAAGATGGGGAAATCGGACAACCCTGACGAACGCCATTTGTAGTCGAAAAGCTATCCGATAGGACACCATAGACCCTGACGCGGCCTCTAGTGTTCGAGTATAGAGCACGAAGGATGTTCACATATTTCGTGGGAACACCTTTCCGCCCAAGTATTTCGAACAGAATCGATCGATCGACCGAATCGAAGGCACTCTTGAAATCGAGGAACACAGCTATGGTCGGTCTGCGGTATGCGTGGCGCTGCTCTAGCACCTGTCGCAAAGTGAATAAATGGTCTATACAGCCACATCCTGGGCGGAACCCGGTCTGCTCTTCCCTAATCCGAGATTCCCGTTCCGCAGTGAGGCGATGAACGATAATCGAGGCCAGTAATTTTGTCACAACTGGCGTTAGGCTAATACCCCTGTGGTTAGAACAGTCTGTGCGACTGCCCTTCTTGTATGTTGCCACTATAATCGATTCGCTGCAATTAGCCGGGACACTCTTCCTTCCAGATATATTCGAATAAGGAGGTCAGTGCTTCGCAGAGGACCTCACCTCCATCCTTAAATAATGCAGGTGGTAGGGAATTCGGGTCAGCGGCACGAAAATGATTGAGGGCTGTGATCGCGTTTCGGACCTCGGCCTCCGACGGAGGCTCTAAACTAACCGTCCATATCTCGTCCTGCATCACTTGAGTTTGAAGAGGTCCGGGAGCAGGGGGCTAGCTGAACTGATCTTGAAAGTGTTCCGCCCAACGAGCCATACGGCGCTCCTTATTATGAATCAGCACATCCGCGCTGTCTCTGATTGTCTCACTGACGCATGGTTTTCTGGGACCAGTGGTGCGGATTAGCTGGAAGAGCTTGCGGTAATTGCCTACTGCTCCTGCCTCCTCCATTTCTTGAGCACGACTGATCCACCAGGCTTCCTTGTCAGCACGTAGGCTCCGCTTTAGTTCACGCCTAATAGCCTGTCTGGTTACACCGTGTTCAGAACCAGCCGGGAGGTGTTTTCTAGCTTCCAACGGGTTCACGGACCTTTCGGATATCCAGTGACTGGTGCGGTGACGACTGATAGTGCCACAAGCAGATGCTCCTGCGTCGTGCATGGCGGCCGAGATCCTATTACAAAGAAGTTCAGTGTCATTAGGACAAGACGGCGGAAGTTAGATACGCAGCGCCTCTTGATAGGCTTGCCTAACCGAGGGCTGGGACAATTTCTCCGTTGCCAATCGGGGGGAGACGCTTTGTGCGCCTTCCGGTAAAGTTCATGGAGAAACGACAGCGCACCAAGGCATGATCAGAGTAGACACAGGTACTCCAGTATGAGCGGCCATCCAGGATGGAACCACGCCATCTGTAACTTATGGCTATGTGGTCAATTTGAGTCCATCGCTGCCCAGCTACAGGAGGACGCCAAGTGGCACTTCGGCGCCCACTGTGTCTAAAAGCAGTGCTACTAAGAAACAACTGGTGCTCCGCACAGAGTTGCAGCAGACGCTCGCCGTTGTCAGTCCGTTCGGAGTTAAGTCCATACTTACCACCCAGCTGAGCTTCTGAAGAGCTCAGACGCCCTACTTGGGCGTTCATATCCCCTGCAAGTACTATAATATCTGAACTAGTAGCACTGCGTAGTAGCGCGTTCAGTTCGTGGTAGAATGTGTCCTTGTGAACATCTGAACTGCAGTCGGTGGTAGCATAAACGAAAATCACGAACAAACAGCGTTTTGTACTACTTCGTGAATCAGTCTTAGCTGATGTCGTCAAACTGCGTGAACATAAACGGCTATTCACCGGAATCCAATTAACCAACGATGGCTCAGCCTTGGAGCTGAGAATGATACCTACACCAGCTTGACCCGTGAGTGCTGCATCGGCGTCTCCTGATGCGTGCAACCAATAACGAGAGGATAAGCCGGGTGTAGTTAATTCAAGAACTCCATTAGGTTCATTGATCCTAGTTTCGGACACACACACACACACCAATACCCAGTGTGTCTAAGGTGCGTGGGAATGCGTCTTGTTGAACTGTTTGTCTTAGTGTGCGAACGTTGAATGTCACCATGGAAACG
>CALYDF020003273.1:0-35666 GCA_944474145.2 Dicrocoelium dendriticum
AAACTGTTTCAACGAAATTTAAACATTTAGGTGAAATACCGCGGACTACCTGTCAATGTGGCGCAGATTCCCCAGAATTTCGCGGACCACACTTTGAGAGCCGTGGGTACTGAAAATCGATGTGTATGTTTTTGTTGCATTATTCGTATGCTATTTTACAAAATTAAGTGAAAATTTAAAAAAAAACTTACCTCAAAGTTGTATATGTATGAAGCACGAAGGTCGTTTTAAGAGACTTTCACGATAGTCCCCAAGTTACTGGAGGGCTTATTAAGAAAAACCTTATCTGATGACTGGATTGCGTTCATCTAGTTTGGCGGTATTCCGCTTGAAATCTATGGCTTCAAAGTCAATCTTTTAAACTATCTTAAGATGCGTATGTCAAGCAGTCACAGCCGCCTTATAGACCAGCTTCAATGTCTATATTTTAACCTGTCGTACTATACACTGGCACAGTGATTGTACGGTGCAATAAAGGAACATGCATATGTATAACCTTGACAAAACGGTATAAGATATGCTCGATTTTGATGCATTGATGTATTTTGATGCATACCACGGATTTTCTTCAAAGCTTTGAATGATCCGGATCACCATCTTTATGATAAGACATCCAAACCGCGTTCCTGCACATCTACACGCACAAAATTTATGCTTCTGTATTCTAGCACCGCTCCTTATCAAAACGAGGTTTCGCCTTATTTGTCACGTCTCCTGATGTAGGCTACGAACTTCGTAGAAGCCACGCATGAGCGTTTACTTCAGTGAGTGTATGTATATTGTATTTTGTTTCCTTTCACTCTGCCTGTTTTAAGCAGTTTTTTATCCGCAGTTCTAGTTTAAAAATTGTTGTAAATTTGCTCAATCCGGTGCACAAAGCTTATTTTGACTTGATTTGACGGAATCGCGGAAGGTCTCAGTTTACGCCGTTCAGTATTTCCCATACAATAGTGTTTTAAAGTGAGGCCGCTAATGCGTAGTGGTGACGATTTCATGCTAGATTTTCCGGACTGGGCTGAATATTTAGTATGATGTTGTAATACAACGGAAACAAATCAATACATCGTGCTGTCACTGAAGGAAATAGATTAAGTGCAAAGGTGAATGATTTACCAAATCAAAGAGTAGCTTGTATCTAAATCAAAGTGTCTTTCAGCGTCACTTGGATGGCACGATGGAAGCATTGGCCGTAAAATTGCCATCATATGCACAACTTCGGCTTGAGGTGGAAGATATAGAAAGTTTCAGCCATAGACAGGAGATCCACAGAATCATCGCGTGAATGGCCCAGAAATAGAATAGACGATTCTGAAATCGCGGCCTTAACCTGCATCGCTTTACTTTAAGGGGTGCAACACGATATAACAATTTGAAGACATCGCTTCGTCTCGGTTAATGCAGTTTGAAATGTGTTCACGAATCTTGTGTGATGGGTGCCTCACAGTAGTATCGGATACAACGGGAGCAATTGTACTGCTAAAAAAATTGTTTGAGTCAACGGAGGCAGTCTATCTTTAAAAGGCAGGGGTTATTTGTGATTCTGGATGGTCATTCAGGTGCAGATTTGATTACTGCATTCTGAAAAGTTTATAATCTTTCATCGCTGCTCAGTTTGGTATCGTTGCCTTCCAGTGGTATGACGCACATGTTTCTGTGTTGGGTATAATAAGACATCCAGCTATATTGAAATTACTAACTCCGCATAGGCGTCAGGTTGGCTATGGAGTAACGTTTCATAAACAAGATGCATCAAATAAAAATATTTAAACAGTGTGTGCAGAATATCAAAGAAAATGAGTTTTGCGTGGTGGAATACTTTTACTATGTTCTCAGCATCATCATCTAACATGCATGTTCAATTTATTCACTTCTGAAGGGATGCACAAAGGGTGAGAAGCGAAGCAAGCCAAGACGATTTAAAGCACGTTATAAGCTACACAGAAAATGCGCAGACATCCAGTTTGGAGATTTGTTCATTCACGTAATCGGGAGCAGTGGGTTAACTGGTGTGTAAATGTTGGACGCGCCCGTCACGATGGATGTCTGTATCCTTGTCGGTTTCAATTCTCCGTACGGCGGTTCGCTTATATATCCATATAGTAAGAGGTTTTGAAATTCTCTCGCTATCTGGTTCTTCACCAATGTGTTATTCTCTTGCGTACTGTCTAATTGCAACGTACGTCAACCCTCCAGAATAGACATAATTTTTGAAATGTAGTGCACTTGAATTATTATTATGGTGCTTAATCCCTTACCCTACAGCTAGGCAATTACTTGTCCCGTTTCAACACTGTTTGCCGCATAGTGTTCAGGTAACGTTCCTGCCTTATCGGCGTATTTAGAAAGTGCTTCGCGGTATTCACCAACTTCTCCTGAAAACAACCCTTGTCTTCCACTGAACTTGATGAGAGGTCATCGAGCTGTTAACACGTATACTCAAAGTGGGCGTGCATGTTAAGTCTGTCTAAATTCACTAGTGGAATCGATACTGACTTCCAAGCGAAAGTCCATCCAACTGCGTGCTGGGATACTGTGCAGATGGTAGATTGAATACGTGCTTCGGTACTCACCATGCCACAGAACCCTGCCGATTGAGAACTGTTTTCGTTCAATTATGGCGGAAAACTACTACAGAAGTTGCTACTTATTTCAACCGTCAAACTATAGATAGCTCATAAATATGCCAAATAAATATTTTTTAGATGCATGAACGACTGCGTCACACTAAGCCAGCTCAGCAAAACAAAACGAAGACAGTTTAGGATATGTCAGCAATTCGAATGTTCTCGCGACGCAACAGCAACACAAGTGGAACTGATGCACAGATTTATTTGTTGACAGAAACGTAGAACGAAGAATTAGGGGCACACCCAACTTGCACAAACCGAGGAATCCAGTAGTTTGTTTATATATATCTCTTTTGATGTCATAACGCTTAGTAAAATGATCCATTCTGGTGATTTATCCAAGTTACTGAATCCCTACATCTGTTACAGGCTGGAGTAACAGGTGATGATACGGCAAATGGTTACTTTTCACTACTGAAAGTAAGCTTGGAATTTGTTTGTGAAAGCAAGAACGCGAATGGTCCGAGTACTTAAACAAATATATGAATGCGTACACATTCGCTTGTTTAATATAACGCATGTTAATCTCGTAGCAGGATTATTCTAACTTATACAACACTGTGCAGTTTGTTTAACTTTGGGATTTTATCGACATACCAACGAGCCTGACCGAAAAAACAAGCCGTAGCGACACTTTCTAAAGAATTGTATAATGTAGGTTTGATGCTAACAGAACCGTGCTCCCGTAACCCAAAGCGACGATAGAAACAGATCAAAAACAATCGTTACGCAGAGACAGAATTACTGTAGAAATCCTGACGTGCACATGCAGCTGTACTTCACCACTAGTAAACTGTTAGATCCAAGCCAATCTAGCTCGAAGATTGTAGCTAAAGGCCAAAGAAAGGGTTTAGTCCCTCCAAAGCAATGCATTTACTCGTCCTTTTGTTGCTATGGGGTTGCAAATAATCGTCTCTCGATAAGTTGAATCGTTTTATTCGTAAGCATTCATATCTGGAATTATATTTCGATATGGCTCTTAACTATGGGAAAATAATACAGCAAACCCTTGACATCAGGGTTTCACAATCTGCTATTAATTACCCTTAAGAGGGTTAAATGTTATTTTACAAGAGGGGGTAAACATATGTACCAAGACTGGATCAACAAACCGTTGCAAAACAAAATTAGTGGCAACCTCATCTGTAGCAAAAGTCATAACTGACTACCTGATCAAAATTTTGGCCATGAAAAGACATCATTAATGAGTGATCAGAGAATTAGACAATTTGCGTTGACCAATTTACAACCTTAATTTCAAATGAAAGCCTGCAACGCCGCTCAGCTAGATGGTGCCTCTATCGGTTCTCTAGTGGATAGTCGTTCTTTTGATTTATGCATTCGTCCATCAGGTCAAAGTACAGGGTTGAATGCACACTAAGGTTAGAGCATCCGTCAGTCAACCAGGCAAAGGAGCGGGCAAATGCTTGCAATTTAGAGGTAACAATATAGGTGATAAGTGTTCAGGGCTTATCGGTACAGATTTGCGCTGGAAAGCTGTCATCCAGGACGGACACGGAAGAGATGGTTGAAACAAATGAGAAGCCACTGAAATTTCTTCACGTTTGAGCAGGGAGAACACCAAACCAAGAATCGAATGAACTTGTAGCACGACTAGCGATGTGCATTAGCCAAAACCGCACGAAATATACCAACAATTGAGGACTATAAGTGTTCTCCAAGCTGGGCGATTTAAATAAATAAATAAATAGATTAAATAAATTGTATATGGCTCGACGATGCAAGAAGCCGTTCCCAGAAGGGACGGATCAAATAATGGTACAGCAGTTTCATATCATGGTATATTAAATTTAAAAAAAATGTGAGCGCAAAATGAAAATTTGTGTAGCGCGAAGCGGTCCAAAATATTTACATTCCTCTTGTTCTATCGTCTGACAAGTTTTTAGCAGTCACATGAGAGTTGATCGCACACGAAAAAAAGAGAATAAAGTGCTGCTGGCCAACAAAATATAACCACTTGTGCACTTGACCACATGCATTTTCAGGCACCATTAACTCCGTTCTCAAAAGCGTTATCTAAGGACTGTGCTATTCGAAACATTATTATCACATGTTGAACGGCTAAATGATCTTTTATCGAAAGCTTAAACAAACGCAATGTGCAACAAGTTCTGATAGCCCTTGTTCCAAACGTTTCATCGTCAGGAAAGACGACTTCAACAGTACGATGGATGTGCGTCAATTACAGTGGCCTGACGATGAAACGTCTGCAGCCAAAACGTCCAGCTCGGAGAAAACCCGCATACCCTAAACCACGTCCTGACCTACAAATCTTCTCATGATTACCAGAAATGATTAGAACTAAGCAATATGAACCCTCTCATTAAAGAGCATCACTTTTGCTTTAAGAAAAGTTGTTCAACAATAGAGGTATTTACATGAGTGATCGACCGTAGTTAGAAATCCTATCCATTTACCGTAATTCAGAGCAAATTTGCAATACTTTAATTTACAATGGCCAATTATCTTTGAAAATAAACCTTTTCCTGGGGTAAATATTTATAGTGAACGCTCTTTGTGGGTAACAGCCTCAAAATATACGAGTCACACCGCCAAATCGATTCAGTTATTCAAAATGTTATATCAACCCTTTGGTATATAATCAAACGTAGTCTTAACGCGCATATTAGAGGCCATCTGAACCTAGTTGTGAGATCCGGTACTGCCCTTTTAGAGTTCGCCTGCTCGTCTGTAAGAACATTTTATTACACGCCGCTGTTAACTACAATATCCTACTTAAAGAATCGATGATCAACTTGAAACGCGATCCATCTTATACTGGTTAAAACAAAACCACGAATTTGACCCAATGATAAAAGTACCCATGTAATCATGTGCCTAAATGCATCTGATTGTCTTATGCACCATTGGTTGGCTTTGCATATATAAAACAGATATCTGTCTTCTTTCTTTCAAAGAGCAGAGGAGAAATTGGTTGCGATTAGCCATTGCTTCTTAGTTTGCATTTCATTAAGCAAATACACCGGACTCAGCAGGGATAGCAGATTTCGCTTTACCATGACCATGTTTGAATGAACTTACAGATGCGAAATCCATGTTTAAGCGGGCTAAAAATCTAGTTGGTATCCGTAAATCGGATTATCTCCAAAAGCCAAACCATTCATGTTAACATGTACGTCGACATTTGATTGATATGGACACGCGTTGTGTGGACTGACTGTTACACGCGATCGCAATATGAACGGAGATTATCGCCTAACTGAATCTCTGCCAATCCGGTACTTGTGGTCTTACTTAACTTAAATAGGTGTTACAGCGTATTCACTGGAAACAATTCACCCAAATTACGTAAATGTTTGCATTCATCCACTATCAAAGCAGGTCTGAGAATCGGTGCCAGGAATTAGTGAACGTTGACTAACGCCATGCCGTCCACATCATCGGCCAACCTGTCCGTATCTGAACAGTGTAGAAAAACCCTAAACAATTCTTAGCTTATGGTATTACAAGCGGGTAACATGGGAACTTTGTGTATAACCATTCTCTTTGCCTGCAGAGGCTTTGTGTCAACAAAAGAGTTTACACATACATTAAACCGTTGTTCACAAAACATTTTGAAACAATTTTCTCCATATTTACAAGGATTATAAAAAAATCAAAGTGTTCATTTCATATTGTGGGAAAATATAGCTCATATTTTCTCGGAAAAACATGACGATGTAAGGCTACAAAAATTGTGGATTAGTGATTTAGGCGTATTTTGACTTATTTAAAGCAAGAAAATTCAATTCAAATCAATCTTCTGCTTTATGCACCTATAAACGACAAATATACATCTTTAACACACACGCTGAGAAGGGATAAATAATAAAAACCATTAGTACGAGGATAAACCTTAACCAGGCTCGTTGAAAGAAAATTGACAGAGCTAGCATTACTGTGGTAGTATGCTAACTAGTTCCTAAATATCTTGTTAGGGCAAGAAACCGCTAATGAATCTTAAGACCTTGTGCGCACTTCTTTAGCACTGCAGGTCTGTTTGTCCGAAGAGATTGATACAATGGTTAATGGTCCATGGTATATTGCGGATAAAAAAGCCAAAGCTTGACATGTCCCGCTGGATGATGGGTTAGGGGTGAGCAAAATGATACTAGAAAATAGGGAACAACTGCAAATTACGAACTTGCCGACTACAGTGTTTCCGTCCCTTTATGTATTATCCAAGTTTATCGGCTGTGGTTTCCGGCCACAATAGAGGTGGATTGATTTGTTTTTGCATTTCTGCTATTTGTATGGATGGTTTGCATTACATGGTATAGTGTAGTATAACCAGTGCACTGTCCACACGTGGCTTGCACCCGGCTAAAGTGGGGCTGAAATAAGAGCTTGTGGGTATTCCAAGTGTAGCAAACACGCAGCGAGAGCAATTTTCTTTGACGCTTCAACCGACTGTATGGTACTGCCAATTTGAGATGATGACCTCCCAATTGGCTACTGTGGATTAGCTTCAATTGGTGATAGCCAAAGTGTTTAGCGTTGGTTACTATTTGGTAAACCATGATTAGGTCTTCACGTAAATTGCGATAACGTCTACTGAACATGCCAAGCACTATGAAGCGCCGTTTGTATGCCAAGTGGCGCAGCCTCTTGACATTTTTGGTCGCCCGACGTTGTGGAAGCTCCAACGCCTTGAGATGCCACTTTAGCCATGTTTGTCATGCTTGAATTATATATTCAACAAGTGGGCATGTAGAAGCGGGAACTATTTGGCAGAAAATCGGTGGTTCGAATTGCATGAAAGCTCCTCATAAAAGCCCCACTATTTGGATCCCTTTCTTCTATGCTTTTTTGACTGCTCCGAGCGACCGAGATCTTCCTGGACCAAAATACCAAGATCCTTTCCGAGGGAAACCTGGTGCAGATCCTGGTCCGCAGCTTGTATGTGTGAACCATTCGGTGTCTTAAATTGAGCACTCGACATTTAGCCATTTTGAATACAAAACCATTTTGAACCGACCATCCATAAATTTTGTCAAGATCGTTTTGAAGCTGGATATGGTCTTCTGGATGTCTGATTACTCACCAAACTTGAATCTCACCGGCGTAGAGTAGATAGTTTGACGCAGTTTGATTCAATAGATATTTTAAAAAGAACAAGGATAGACGACGATCCAGTATCGAACCCGGTATCAAGTCGCATTTGAGGTGTATCGGGTCTGACGTTGATTCACGTACTTGACCTTGGGAGAATTTGCGTGCTAATCGCCCACTTGTGCACTCGTGGTTTTTAACTGTGGTTAAGCGACATTTTGTCGCACACCTTTGGATCCATACTCATTCGTCGTGCTTTTACAAGCTCTACTTTGTGATACCAGTTTCCCGAATATACCCCAGTGCATCCTACATTTACCCTGATTTCTAACTTCCGGGCCGTGTTTCGTCGATATCCAAGCGCCAAAAGTTGTCTAACTCCAATCATCGGAGACATTGTTTGGTCTCACTCGATAGGCCATTTCAACGGCTTTCGAACGAACTGTCACTCGTTCAAATCCAACATTGCTCGGTGCAGCTACAGGTCTCAAAGAAAATTCACCCGGCGCGATCCATAGGCTTAACCATGAAATTCTCAATCACACCTTCGTGTATTCTGCCCCACGTTCAAACCGTCACATTCAACTGGCACGCCAGAGAGGACAGTCTAAAAGTACCCAACTGCAACGTGACCACTGTGACCTTACCGACAACGTCAATAACAGAACGACCTTTTACCACAGGTGAGAATCAAATGGTTCGTACACATTTGCTCAACAAGCGTGATGCCCGGCGTGCCACAGACTAAAGACCTATGTGGATCATGTTCCAAACTTGTTAAGGGGAGCATTTTGTACCGAACTGTTGCAAGTTCTTCCATGCGAGATGCCTCAGAGTTCAACCTAGTCAGGCCAAGTTATTAAACATACCAGACTCGCTATGGTTCTGTGTGAAATACACATCGATCCCACTGATAAAAAGCGTGCTCCTATTATCTCAGAAGTATGACCAGCTATTAGCGAAGTTTGTGGAAATGGTGACCACCAAAATCACTGTGGTTGGGGTAAGCACAGCAGGTTGTGCAACCCAATCCTCTCCCGTAAGTGCTTCTCCTAACCCGCGCAGAACTGTTAATAACACCGAAGCAACACGACCACCTAGAGTCCGAACATCAACAGCTGTCCCAATACCACAAGCAGCTCACCTTTTGACTATTGCGGTTCCCAGTCTCCGCCTCCGGCTGTCAACTCACTCGCTACCGCGCCTACTCTCCACCCCCCAAACAACGGCACAGGTGCGTAGACACAAGCGCCCAGCCGTTACGAAGCGAACCTACTTTGCTCCACAATCCCATGACTCAAATTCGACCTCGGTCCGCGATGCATTCCTGGATGATCCTCACACACCAGTGGCCATTATTAGTAACCCAATATTTGATTGTCGTATTACCCCTTAAACCTGTACACGTAATGCGTAATAAACACGACACCCCCAACTCTAAACATTTCGGATCGCCAAGACTGGTCTGCGTGTTGAGCTGAACTCCATCACATCAGTAGAACTCCGCTACCATCCTGTCGGCCTGTGTAGTCTCAGAAGTGTCCACTACTGCTGTGACCACCCATACCCTAATCATCCTCCAGACATCCCTTGGGGCTGAGCCTTTTCGAGTTATTAATCGCTATCTGAGAGGATCCTACCGTTGGAAAACCTTCCAACCAGAAACCATACACTTCACGGGTATCCAGTAAACCGTGAAGCATGTGAATGACCTTGAAATACCCCCATCCATGCTACAAGTAACAGTGTGTTTCACTATGTCGTGACCACACTCCCTAGCTTGCCCTGAATGTATATGCGAACTCCGTCCTCCTATCGGAGCTGCGTTTCCTCACACGATTACAAACCGAAGTCCGATGGCCTTCCCTAGTCTATGAAGTGGTCCTTCAGTCCATATAGACCCCCCCCCTATATAATAGGATATCGCACCGCCCCCTTTTCACTCTCTCTCTCTTTTAATATAGAGACTGGGCACACGTTCCTTCGCAGGAGTTACTCTATAGCAACTAGAGATGCAAGAGCTGATAGACCTCGTATTATCAATAATGCTTCTATGACACTCCTAGGAGACACCTCGAATTAGATTCTCCAAGGACACTTGCCCACACGCGAATGTGTATCCCCTCACTCCGACAAGCCCACCACACTGCACCAGTCGCGCGCACACGCATCAGCGGCTCACCCCATACACCCCAGTGAGACTGATATTAACCAGACACCATTACATCTGTACGTCGAAGGATTAGATAGGGGCTATCTCTATCACAGGACGATGAAATAATGAGGTTATACACCCTTCCCCCACAGCTCACACTTCGCTATAAAACGATTAGTCGCGGGCCACTGACTGGTCAGCGAAACTTCACGTATGATTTGTATAACTTCTGAAACATTGCTTAAATCTGAGAAACTTTCATGCATGTTACTAACGCCCAACGGCTCCTCAGTAAAATTACCGAACTTCGACTACGTCAGATTGCGAATGCTTGGGACCTAATTTCTATTACCTAAACTTGGTTATACCAAGAGGTGACTGATGCTGAGGTTGAGATAGCCGGAATGTCACTCATCCGGAACGACCGCCCCAGCATAGGAGGTGGGGTCCTACTCTACGGCCGCAGCGATCTACAATATACAACCGTTGATGATCTGGAAACACACCTTACCGACTCACTCTGGTGCCGTCTCCGACTGAGACACAACGACACATGTGTCATAGCTATCGTTTACCGCCCCCAACGTCCACTCCGGAAATGGATTCCTGCTTGATCCGTGGCCTAAACAGAGTAACACGCATTAAGTACATCCACATTCTCATCTCTGGGGACTTCAATTTACACAACCTGGAGGTTTCGGCATCGCCCAGTGAGCAGTTCAAAGCAGACTTGCATGAACTGATCGCTAATATTCCTTTGTACAATCATGTCACCACGCCCACTAGATTCAGGACAGCAAACAAACCGTCCATATTGGACTTTGTGCTCAAGAATGAAGAGCTCATGGTTGACAAGTTATTGATGGATAGTCCATTAGGTCTCAGTGAGTATGTAGTAATTATTTTTGACTATGTGTTTTATGCAGAGTATATAGCTGAACACTCGGAACTAACTCATGCAATCACACGCTACCACGTATTGAAAGAACTCGCCGACGCAGCTGCTTGGGAATTCTCAAACAAAAGTCCCATTAATAACGTTTGGGCAGAGTTCGTTAATAGACTCAGCGACATCGTAAAGAGAGCATCAGAGACCAAACCACTTCGTCCCGCGAAAATGCCTTCAATTATAAGGAGTAGGACTCGAAAACGCCTAGCGAGAAGGGGTGTAGCATGGCGTGCCCACAAGTTTAACCCCGACTCAGAGACTTGGGGAAATTTCCTGACCAATCGCAATCATTGCACTGCACTTGTCCGTGAGGACAAAGTAACTTATCAACAGTGCCTAGCCAGAAAATTCATGACAAACAACAGACTGCTATATAAGCATGTCAATAAGCTTTGTAAAGTGAAGCATGGAATACCCCTACTTTTCACGACAGGCGGTAGAGCACAAAGCGGCGAAGAAGCAGCTAATGACCTGCGACCTCATTACGCCTCAATTTTCGAACTCGTAACATCTACCTGTCCCATAACATCAGGCACATTACCGACACCTTTGTTTACAAATGTTATTTTCAACCCATCAATTGTGCTAAGGAAGTTACTCTCACTGCGTGAGCATAGTTCTCCGGGAGCAGACAACATCCGCCCGAAGTCACTGAATGCTACGGCCACCAAGCTAGCTGAACCACTGTCACAGTGCTTCCAAAGGTGCTTTGATGAACAACAAGTTCCCACTATGTGGAAGTGTGGCATTATAACCCCTATTTTTAAAGGCGGTAGCCGTTCCGATCCTGCAAACTATCGTCCAGTGACTCTCCTCCCTGTGCTCGCGAAGGTGATGGAAGCAGTCTTCGCTGAGGCTTCAATGGACTACCTGGAAAATGTAACATTTTGGTATCGGAACAGCATGGCTTCCGTCAACACCGGTCATGCACCACCAACCTAATTATTGCACGAGGTAGTTGGACGGAAGTGGCCGATGATGGGGTCGGAGTCGACGTCATCTATCTGGACTTATCCAAAGCTTTCGACCGCCTTGATCACCGCATCCTACTTAAAAGACTACAGAGTTACGGAATCGGAGATCCTGTACTTGGTTGGATTGGCAACTTCATTTACCAATGAAAGCTTCAAGTACGTGTTAGGGGATCAGTTTCTAACCCAAATGAGGTGGAATGTGGTGTCCCACAAGGCTCAGTGCTGGGACCGCGTTTATTCCTGGTGTTTATCAACGACCTGGCAAGAGTCATCTCCTCAAATTTCCTGCTTTTCGCCGATGACGTCAAGATGTGGCGGGCGATTAGTAACAAGCCAGATCAGGATCTGCTCCAACATGACCTAGATTGCATTTACGAATGGTCAAAGAGAAACAAGCTTCAATTGAACATGGCTAAGTGCAAAGTGATGCATCGGCGTCACCAGCCGGTGAGTGCTTACCAGATTGGAGACCACACCTTGGCGAAGGTTTCTCAGGAGCGTGACCTGGGTGTATTGGTACAGGAAGATCTCAGGTGTTCAGAACAAGCAGAGAAGGCGACGAGGACCGGAAATCAACACTTCGGCCTTCTTCGCAGAGCCTTCGGTCGGTTTGAACCCTCAATCTTTCCCCAAATGCTTAACGCCTACGTGCGACCTCACGCGGAATATGCTATTCAGGTGTGGCAGCCGTTGCAGAAACAGGATCTCGTTGCTCTCGAGACTCCTCAACGAAGAGCAAGCAAGAACGTCAGGGGCCTCTTTCATCTGCCCTATCAGCTTAGACTGAAATCTCTAAGAATCTACAGCAGTCGATATCGGCTTTTGCGGGGGGATCTCATAACGGTTTACCGGATTCTGAAGAAACCAAACCACATTTGCCGTCCGCTGCTGGAATTGAACAACAACAGAAAACTAAGAGGTCACCCTCTGAAACTGACAATTCCGTATAGCCGGCTTGAATGCCGTAGAAATTTCTTTTTTCTCCGCGTGTGTCAGCCTTGGAATGCCCTCCCTAATTATGTCGTCTCTGCTCCCAATCTGGCGATTTTTAAAAACGTGTTGAAGATGCATTGTCTCAGTTACATTTCATTTTATGACTTGTTGGCCAGGGGCTACGAAACGCAATCAAACGTTGTCTTGCCAAACGCCTAACCAATGGATTTATGGATTTATATGTTTAATACGCGAACATCGCTATTCCACATAAGTATATGGTGAGTCCGCCAAAACGCTTTCCACTTTATTCTGCAACTGATTTTCGCAATAACTTCCATCCCACGGGGCTTGTTAAGCGGTGCTTTTTTACCCGTAATAAGCCATTGTTCCATTGTTCCATTGTTTCACCTCCAGACGTCTTTGCGAGAGAAAATTGTACATCCACCCGAGGACAGAGATCCCAACGTCACATCCTTAAATTTTGGCGAGAGGTTTATAATGTCCCAACCGGTTTAATGCCTTAGAAAAATCAAGGTAAGCCGTGTCAACACTTGCACCTGTGTCCACAGTTATGGTCCAGCTGTCTCGCGCTAACAATAGCTTGGTTATGCACGACCTATTCTGACGTAAACCGTGTTGCTGTTGAGCAATGTAACCAAAGCCGTCCAGATAAGACATGAGTGCGTCGGTTATGATAACCTCCATAAGTTTTGAACGAACTGCAAGTAGAGTCAATGGTCGATAATTCGTTGGGTCGGAACGACTACCCTTTGGTAAATGAGTGTTATTATTCCGTGTTTTAACAATGCATGAACGTGCCGCTGGTCAAAGCAGTGCTGGCACAGCCGCGCCAAATGTTCTGCTAAAATAATAGGCCCCACAGCAAACGTGTTTGGGCGGATGTGGTAAATTCCTGAACAGGCGTTCAGGCGCATGGATAGCAGCATTCTCATTACGATGTCAGCCGTAAACTTTAAATGAGTGGGTCCTGGTGTTGGCAACACAGATTCCAAAGATTCAGGAGACCACGGGATGCAAAGAAACGGTGATGCAGGTTGTTGTTGCAAAACATTTGACGCTTCTTCACCAGTCCGAGTTAGACTATGCGTTGTTTGAAGAGAGGGTTGTCTACATACTTGTACAGAAGCTTAGGATTTGCATTTAATCGATCGATTAAAGCATGCTGATAAGCTACTTTGTCCTCCCACACTAATTGGGTGCAGCGGTTACGGTGGAAAACATATGCCTTCCAAGTACTCGGACTCGGATCGTTTCTGTGGGCATACCAGTCCGCGATGCGCATTACCATGCGTTTGCGTGTCCTACACAGTATAAACGACGTCATGTTTCTCGAACTGATAGGCTTGTTAGCCGATGCTCCACCCATTGTTAAACTTGCTGACGTAACGTTCCCAGGCAATAACGGGTGCAGTCTTGTTTAAGAAACTCCAGTCAGTCACTAAAACGAGTCCGGTTAAATTGTCGTAATTGGTTACGGTTCATGTTGTTTGAGTTAGGTCCTCTGGATATACAGCATAGCGTATACATAAGATGCCAAGTTGTATGATCGCTGCGGCCTCGAAGATTATCGATTATCACTCTCTTGCTCATCTGTTCTTCATTAGTGAACATTTGGTCCAGTCTGCATGGCCTGTTAATATGCTTGAACTTGGTGGGCGAAGTGACGTGTCCATAAAGCGGAAAATCTGAGAGAAGATCTTGCAAGTCTGCTTTGAATTGCACTACTGATGAGGTCTGGGACTCTAGAGCATGGAAGTTGAAATCGCCTGCGAAAATAAAGCAACTGTATTTCATAGTTATCACTTGCCTAAATCCAACTACCAAGTTGCAGTCCATCTCAGGTGTAGATGTTGGTAGGCAGCAAACAACAAGCACTAGACCAAGATCGTTCCCTCTCAGCCGGAATCTGTAACAAATGAAGTTCGGTACCTTAGTTTCCGAGTCGTTTATGGGTTCGCACTGCAGGCTGTTAGGAAAGTAGAGGGCTGCCCTACCAACTATGCTGGCTCGATCATTCCGGACAACGGAAGTACCAGTTAACGCGATTTCGACACCCGTTATCTCACAGCGCAACCATGTTTCCGTGATAGCGATGAGATCGCAAGCTGCTGATGCGCGTCGGAGTCTTAATTTAGCTAATTTGCTGGGTAGAACTTGAGCATTTGTGTACATGCATGAGAGCTTCTCGGAGACCAAAAATGTGGAATGGATGAAGCAAGTGAGTTTACATCGATCGATGTAAGGTCGGCGGATACTCGTTGTTTGGATGGATAGCATACTTTCGAGACGAATTTGGTATAAATTTAAGCGGCAGTTGCTTCGGATCCCGGAGTTCGTTCGTGTTTTGCCGTGTCCCTCCGTATGTTATAGCTGCTGTCGAAACCGTCACCAAGTCAGGTTCTACAGTTAGTGTTTTCATTGAGAGTTGCGCCTCCACTGAGTAGTCATTAGAAGGTGGTGGTGATGCTGCTGGTTTCAGACGAATTTCGGTTGGCAACCGGCTACGGAATTTAGTTTAGTTCTCTAGAAGATTTTGTGCCATTGATTATGATTGCAACACCAGTTTCAACAGCTTGGGGTCGTACTCCTTATAGTTCTGTGATAAGGGGGTCCTGGTCAACGAGGTGGCCACGACATTTTTGAGAGAAAGTGCTACACGGATGCACTGCCATTGCTTCCTGTCGTGTACCTGTGCATCGGCGGAAGAGAAATCAGTAAGCGCAGGAACTCCGTGAGCAATCACAAATTTCTTATCTTGACTTGGTCTGTTCCTCTCTCTTTTAATGGGATCCGCTGCATGCTCTTTCCACAGGATTTCAGGTACTATGCGCACTCCACTAGAGGTGTTGCAGAGTCGGTTCGCAGACAGCAGAATCGCCTCTGTCTCATCCACCGAGTTTAGTGTTACCCGAAGTAACCGGGTTCACCTTAGTGCAATGTGTTTGGGTGACGCGAGATGCGTTTTAATGTCGTGGGATCAGCATAGAAACCGATTGCCGTACAGATGGAACTCTACTGATTTCGATCGTCTGGCAGCCTTCCCTAACCTGTATTGGACTTGGTTTCAGGGACTTTAGTGCATACAAGCTTTAAGGCAACATGGTTGCGCCTGGTGGCTACTGGTTTTGGAGCCTAACTTTCCGGTGCTTTTGGTGAATTTGTGGAAGGCAATGCTGTGACTTTTAGTTTTCTTTAGTCCGGCCACCAAGGTTACCGGTGTTAGTTCCTGGGATTTTTGGCGGCAACCGATGCGTATGTTACCTGGTTCCTCACTATGGCTGGTTGACTGCAGCCCCTGTGTAGCGAACAAACTACTAGATGTAACACACAGTACAGAGGTTGAATCAGGCACGCTGCAGCCAATGATTTTAATTATGGGAGAGAAGGGAGTTTTTAATGATTGAGACTGAGTCGTTGGGGTAATGTTGGGACGTCTGGCTCTCTTGTTCGGCTTGAATAGGAAATTCGGGGTGTTATTTTGACATACAAGTGCAGTTCCGTTTCGTCTCATCGGTGTGACCCTAGCGCACACGAGCTGTTCGACTGCTTCTCGTAATCTTTCAGATTTCTTCAGGAGCATAGTTAGACAGCTAATAACTGGGATAGCATTACGTACTGGGCAGAACCAAAACGCCTCTGTCGTGTTATTGTACCATCTCGTATTTATCTGCTCCGTCTCAAGTCATTTTGTGTGATAGGTTTTCAAGTAACTGCTGCAAACTAGCCCACTCCCACCAATTCAACACACAACTCGCCCTTGCTCTTAACATAAAACATGTTCGCCGAGGGCGTACAGTTTTAAGGTCAAGCGTTTGTCGGATAAGCTTTCCGCATCAATGTTAAGACTGAGTCAGCATGGCGAGTCCGCTGTCAGCAGCGATCCCATTTTAGCACACGTTGCAACGTTGGTCGGTTGATCGATCGATGTCAAGCCCGGCTGGTTTGGGAACTAGCAATCGAATCCAAACACAACGCTGAACACAGATTACAAGATAACAAATGCCTTCACAGTTGCGTTGAGAAACACCCGATTGGAATAAGCTTAAACTTTACGGACTACCTCGAGAATTTTGCACCGAATGGTGTTACACAGTAGGGCAATCGGCACAAGGGGAATGAGTTATCCGCTTGTGTTCAATCAAGGATGACAGTCAAATATACGCTAGCGATGTTTAAGCTTTTAGTGGTGAGAGATAATTCCACGGATGATAGATCACTGTGTAGAACTGGTAAATCCGGTACGGTGACTACGCTGCGACAAGATAGAGAGATGATATAGAGGATTATTCCAAATGACCCGAGAGCAAGTGCGTCAAGAGGGTGTGCTGATGTTGATGCGTGATGCAGTAGGGATTAGAAACGTCATTGAGTGTTTCTTGCAGACTTCCATGCAAAATTTTCCCTTTATAAATTTCAACATAGCAAGAAGAAGGACCAATGTAGCTGAATACACTAAATTCAGGTAGATCGGGTATTATCTTCAGCTGTATACCTTCACTCCGTGAAATTATCACGTGGCGTACAAGTGGAAACAGTATGTAAGCTCATTCAGTCTAAATGAGATCTATCCATGACCTTACCAAAGCAAAGACAGAGTTGACATAAACTCAGCCTGCTTGAACAAACTGGGCTTCAGGCGCCGAATCGCTGAAGCTCCAGCGAACTGAAGAAGGCGGGCATTGTTCTGTTGACAAATGGCAAAAAATGATTGCCGATGACGTAGGCACTTAGCGCTGTACAGATTTGCTGCACTATAGAGCTAGCCGACAGTTTAGATGCTTTCCTAACCACGTTTCTTGGGAGGTGCTCTGAAATCCTAGTGGACAACCCCCGCTCACATCGGCCGACGTGCTAGCTACTACAAGTACAGTGAAAATGGTAAACAATAGAGGCGGTAACGTAAGCGTCTGGCTTGTCCAGATTGGACTTACCCAGCAACTTCCTCAGTTGGTGCAATAACACCAGTTCGACAGTGTGGTAGTACTGCCTTTTGATTTGGTAGAGGCGATGCCGGAGTCTTCTATAACATGGATCCTCGTTAAATGGCAACATAATGAATACTTTTCTCTTGGCGATGTCAGTTCGATGTTTCATGCTGTTTTTATGTCTGCGTACCTGGCTATAAATCGCGCGGCATTACCGTTTCCATGTGGTATTGATGATAAGCGTTCCAGCTCACTCTCAGTCGTATCTTCATAACAAATGCTGCAAACCCTAGCGAATGTGGAGCAAACCAAACCATCCATTGTTAGGTGGCCGGCAACTGCACTGAAATATTGCAGCATCTTGTAGGCGTATGGCATTCGCCGACTCATTTGGTGTCCGTGTTGGACGTCCGCTGTTTGAAAAAGAAGGAATTCCCTGTTTCACCTTATGTAGACTGTTGATGGGTTGATACAGAAGCTTTTGGTTTGAGGCCATACGCACTGACAACTTCTGCTGGTACACCATTCTTTCCTTGTGAACAAGCTGAGTACGGTGACTACATTAGGTCGCATATGCCATCCAATTCTCGTTGCTAAAGGAGAATTTGTACATATGCCATGCATAGTTCTGTATCACTATACACTTCCGTGTCTCGCTTCGCAGAAATGAGGCCACGTTTCTCGAGCGGAAGGTCTTAGTCACTGACGCTTCGGCAACTAGATATTTTAACTGGTTGACGAAATGTTCACACGCATCAGCTGGTGCCTTGTCTGTCTGCGAAGTCTAGTTGGTCACCTCACCTTGTCGAGCTAATATGTCGTAGCGTACATAGCCTATCGTTGCGTCGGTAATTTCTACATAGTAGAAGTCTAACCAGTCTAGTAGAATGGTGTGGTCGCGGAAAATGTGTACAAACCTAAACCTGACCAGTGAAATGGGCCGCATATCTGTGGACTCAACGTGACATATGTATAAACAAAATGTTAACTCGCTTTTATAGATAGGCTGTTTGTGATGTAGAAATGAATGTGGATAGCTCAGGTTGCTCATTTATTAGGTGAGCTGTACTCTGAGGTTGGTATTTACTTTGTAAAACTCTCGTCATCAGCCTATGTGACATCATCAGTGCGTTGATGCTTAGTGTAATGTGGTATACCACACTACACTACGCTACGCTACATATTAACATACCGATGATATCACCTCCGATGGGGACCAAACGTCTTCAAAATCGTTGTCGAACTCAGAGAACAGTTCTTCTAACTATAGGCTGTTTGTATCATATCGTCTACAAATGAAAGTGTGTTATGTCCCATAACAGAAACTGCTATGCACACCGTGAAGTAGTTCATAAATATGGATGAGCTTGGAGCATAAATAATATAATTCAGGAGAGTGTTGCATGTCTGACGAGCTAGGAAGTGGAAAAAGTCAGTGGAATATCAACTGGCTATAATACACGGGAAACGTCAGTTAATCACCTCTAAGGTTGGCGTTGTGTCTAGATGTCTGGAAGTAGTCGCAACTTTCATTGTGGTATTTTGGGATCTGGTAGAACAGTAGCAGTGTAGGTAGCAGACGCTGACATTGTCCTTTGTATACTTACAAGACTAGCAAGCTAAGTGAATAGGAACGGTCTAGTAGTTTCAGAATTTATTATTTATCAGTCCCCAACAATGTACCCCATGATCAGTTTTTTGCAGATTTGAGCAAATCAGATAGAGATATACGTACCTAACAATAAAACTACAGACAGACAGACTACGGTGTCTGTAAAGCTGTAGGATGGTTGTGGTTTGCTTGTATCTGAACAGGGGTTCCAATTGAGGATGCGTGTTATCAAACATAAGTGCAGCTATCCTAAACCTCCAACCATAAGTCATGGAATCGGTCCACTATGGGATCCTGAGCACAGCGATCGCTCTGCCACTATCGTGGCCAGACTTGGACCGTGCTGTCCACATGGTGCTTCACGTACGCGTTGCACATTTCCGGGAAGATTGATCTATCAACTCATTCCATCAGGTCCGATAAGAAACCGACGTGTTGGTTTTTGGTATCTGACACCTTCATAGATTGTATCAAACGGTCAAAGTCAGGTAAAACCACCATCCAGTTGTTGGGCTCGTGTGTGGTTACGTACATGAAGTAGCCTTACGTCCAATGGCAACAGGTAACAGCACCGCAAGTGCACTTTGAACTAGCTCGAAATGTAGTAATGCGGCTTTTCAAGTTTTCGGAAGACAATACCTTAGTTGAGCATAGGTTTTCAATAGTTCATTTTCGCTTGTTTACAAACATGTATGGGGGAAGAGGAATTAAAATTAACCAAAGTAGTCCAACCCATTTAAATCATGTGAGGTCGGTGTAGAAGACCAGAAATGACCTACGTTTTAACAGGTCACTTGCGTATTACGGATTTCGACCTGATGCAGTTGACATCAGCGTCTTCCCTTTTCGTTGTCCACGGAAGCCGCAGAGCCTGGACTACTTTCTTTGAACACAACAATGTCGAAACAATTGAATGTAGTATGTACTGGCTTCCACAGCTGTACGAAAGTTCAAACATATAGTTTGATAAGGGAGACCTGTACACTGCTCTAAATATATGGCTTAGATCAATCTGATACCCAGTATGGACGTCCACTTGTTCATTCACGAAACTAAGACGAGTTGTAGATGCTGACCGCCTCTTAGTTGTGTTTCCGTTCGATTAGGCACGCAGAGTTACATCCATCAACCAACAGGTGCAGGAATTTTCAACGGAGTGACTGGTAACTACCCACATCAGTTGGGCCTAGGTTGTTCTTGGGACATATGTAATTCCCTTTTGACCCATATCTTTGACACTGGGTATCGAATGGACTTAAAGCTTATCTTTAGAGTAGTGTAAACCTTAGTATCTCAAAAGCGGTGTGCATAAAAAATAACAGCGAGAATTCCGGCTAGTCAAAGTGTATTTCTTACCAAAGTTATTCACCGAGATTGCATTCCTCTGTACCCTCCGTTTATCCTATATCGTGGCTCCTTCAATTCACACGGCTGTCCTATTTATTATGCCGTTACAACTTCATATGCACTAGTATTGTGTTCATACATAGGACATTTTGATAGATTCATCTTAACTAAAATTATTCTGCTTGCAAGAAACACTCAGACACTTACTGGACAGCTGTTTCTTATTACTGAGGCAAATAATTATTGTAAAGTTTGCTTTATACACATGGTTAATACCTAGGAGTGTTCTACCACCTAAAAGCAAAAAGGGCAAAAGTCGCGGGTAGCTGTGGAAATGTTGCGTCAAGTTTGCAAATAATAACACCTTGAAATTCGCCAATTAGCTACCACCAAAGAAGATAAACTTCACATGAGGAGATTAGGAACTATATCCACATTTCATCCAGATTACCTACCAATCGTTTTACGGTTCTGTTACCTACTATGAATATTAGTGCCAATAAAGGGAATCTGTGATCGTAGTAAATATGTTTGGTGCAAACGGTTGGAATGATATAGCCCATACCAATTTGACAGGAAGATGGATGGCTGATTTGCCCTACTGAGACTCATCAACCACATGTTTCATCCGAATAATTATGAAGTTAAATATCCGTCATCCGACTTCACCGAAACTTGACAGGCTGGTTTACATAATCAGTGATTTCTTGAACTATGGTAAGCGTCTGCCCCAGCCCATTTCCGTCAAAGCTATACAAATGCGAATAAAATGTCCTTCTCGGCCTTTATTAACAATCTAGCGATTGTTATTACCTCAGCATTGTTACTCTTTGCCTACCACATTAGGATTTATCAAGCGATCGAGCGACCGGACGAATACGACCTCCTCTAACGCGACCTCGATGAGGGCTGGATTAGTTGGTGAGAACGCGATGTGCTTCAAGATAGACAAGGGACAAATTCTACACGTCCGCCATAAACAAGATCAAATCTAAATGCTTGAGACGCGTAACATTCAAAGCACTTCCCATAAATTTGATTGGTGTTTGTTTATTCAGAATCGCCGTTATTCCAGACAGCTTGAGTTTGACTCAAAAAGAAGTAACTAGCATGCTGGTCATTTGTGAAGGTCGTTCGAGAGTCTGGATTCATCCACTTTTACTCTGATGGCCTATGCTTATGCGCTTCCGCAAGTCTAATATGCTATCTGGGCTTGGCATTCTTGGCTAAAACGTGACTTTATGTCGCGCAAAATACCAAAACGCCGGAGTAGGAAAATGTCAAGGGTTCACTCCAACTTACGTACCATGAACGATAGAAGATACTGGGAGTGTTAAGTAAACGCTAGCAGCGAAACATGGAGACCTCATAATAGGATAACAATTAACGACCCGGATCACGTATGGCGCCACCATTTGAAACATAGTCCGAACAATAATTTTAGAGACAAAATCCTTAAACTAACTCAACAATACAGTCGGTTAGATTGTTAAACAAAGTATTTCTCACTCCGAGTCTGCTAGTCATGGAACATTCTTCCTAACTCAGTTGTCGACGCCCCAGCTTAGCCGTTTGCTAAACAACGATTCGAGATTGCACCTAGCTCTCTACACTTTAAAATATGAAATGAAATTATGGAAAGGATTCCGAATAATTTGCTCTTTGGAATTATAATGCAAGATGACGCACGTAAATTAGTGCAGGTGAGTGATAAATCTGGCAATTCCTTAGAGCAAACACGCACAAGCGAGATGAGAACAGAGGTATGGCAGCAGGAAAAACTTTACTAGCGAGCATTAGCGGTACACCGCACTCATCAAATGTGAGCATGTAAAAGCTGTCTGCGATGTTAATCGGATAAACGCACGAACAATTTCCACTTCTAAACGAACCAATGGCAAACACTGACTAATTGTCTCAAAAACATGCGTGCACTCAGATACATACGTTCGTTCGCAGCACTAGTGTCTCTTTTGACTGAATAGCGGTGCATGGATTTGGCGTGGCCAGTGACCGCATCGTCCGTTACCCTTTTGTTTTTGGCTAAGCGACATGGAAATGCTCGTTTGGTCGACATTGACGAGCAGATCGACGTAACAAATGTTCAGTTAGTGGTTAGGTATCAGTCACCCTCATATCGGTCGGTAATTGGAATGACGGACTTGGTTCGGCATTAGTTTTTCGGTTCGAGCCTCTTGGTCACACACGGTCCAAATGGCGCTGCACGATCCAGCCGTCCGCAGTTCCTGCTTTAACAATCTGTCCGTTAGTTGTTTTGAAGACGGCTGCTTTCACCCAGAGTTTGTCGGTAAACAGACATAAATAAGGTCTGACTCTGTCACAATTCTGCCTCTGTTGCCATTGTCAAAATCTTCCTACAGCGGTTTTTGCCTTCCAGCAAGTTGTGACCTTGAACGAAAGAGCGTGTTAATCGCACAGGTGGGCATTTCGCCTTTTTCGCTGTTCCTGGGTGGCCTTTTGCCTCACAATACTAAACTTATACCTATTCGTTTTGTTTTTACATGCGCTATATAGAGATACCACGTTCTCGAGTACCCTACAGTGCATTCTATACATAATTGGATTTGTAAACTACTGACAGTGTTTCACTTATACTCAAGTTGAAAAGTTGTACAATTTCAATCGTTGTACTCCCAGTTTGGCCTCACTAAATAACACAGTCCAACAGCGGGCGAGCAAGCTTTTGCTCTTTCCAGTCCAACACTACTTGGATCAGTTACAGCGTAACCTTCATTCATCCGCAGTAAATCCACCCAGCATTTAGGTAAATTGGCCTTGCGATCAATAGTAAAACGTAGTACCGCTAACCATGTTTTGCGCGCTTCCGAGACACGTAATCCCAGCAAGCAAAACACATCTGAACAAAAGCAGGTTTATCAACCAATTGAGGAAGGTACAAGACTCACAGAACACGTGTTGCGAGACCGGGGGCTTGTGTCAGAGGATTGGCTGGCTGGTGTGCGTAGTAAGCAATCCGCGCACAGCTGAAGTAAACGGATCGAAGTCATTCGGGTACGTGGCATCCCCTCATTTCTTGCAATGTTTACTCTGCTGGCAAAATCGGTCAACGGGTTTATGAGTACGATGGGATCTACGGCGCTATGATACACCTGACGTGTGTACAGGATTCTGGGTGGTTGCGACCGTTTTCGGCTGTACCGAATCCGATTCCATCACATCTTCATCTGCTGTGGTTCCAACACAACGTGCGCGTATGTGCTCAGAGTGTCGCCGTACTACCCGACCCTTTAATTCGAGTTCTACAGGCGTACAGCCATCTTTAATTACAGTCGCGGGTTGCCAGCAGCACTCACGAGGAAGTCGTATGCATACGGAATCACCCGGCTAAAATCGTGTACAAGTATTTAATACGTAGTGGGGAATACTTTACCACTTTCGATGCCAAGTTGGCTGTCAATTTGTAGTCTCCGCAAATACCGACCGAGCCGTCAGGTTTGAGTAAAGGTAGAGTCGAAATGCCCCAATGTGACTGTTTCACCGGAATTGCGGCACCTTCTGATTGCAGACGTTGAGTACCTGCCTCAAATTTAGGGTGGATTGCACAAGGTAATTATTTGGCTTAGTAAAATTTTGACTCGGCACCCTCTCGAAGTTTGGTGTAAAACTTGAAATGACGCAGTTTCCAAATATGTTTTCAAGCAACGATCAGAATGGGTTCTATAATCCAGTCAAACTACCGTCTTCAAAACGAGTTTATTGAGCTGCACGGTCTCGGAGAAAAATTGTAGCCAGTCTCAACCCATGGGATTTAGTTTGTTCCCAGGTACAACGATTAAGACTAGTGTGAATTGTCGCTCCCCGTGCTTGGCTTTAACGAAACATCTACCCAACACTTGCATTGGGTCACCGGTGCACGTCTGTAATCTCGAGTTGCACGGTTGCGAAGATTGTAACTTGTTGATCGAACCTCGATATAGAATGGTAACCGCTGCCCAAGTATCTAGCTCCATTTCTACCGTTGCATCTTCTATCGTCAAACATATTGTGTCAGGAGGAGAGTTTTCGGGTGTCACACTTTTCAAGCACACTGAGTTAAGTTCACTGTTTAAATTTTCCAGGATCTTATATACACCTAGCTCTATCTTGCTTTGACGAGTCGATGAGGCGATGTTCTACTGGCCGGAAATTTCCTATCTACACATGCGATCTATATGGCTTAGCTTGCTGCATTTCCGACAGTTGCTTTCTTTGCGCCGACAAGCGGAAGCGTGAGAGTGACTCAAACTGCAACGCTAAAACACGAATTGTTTTTGTGGTTCACTGGTGTCTGGTTTACAGACCGCGTGCACATCATCAACTACCGGACGACCATTGAACTCGCGTACTTGGTGGATAATATTATCTCATTGGCGAACAATGAGACAAATGTTTTTCCATTTGGCGGCCGACTCATCTAAGGACAGCCATTTCTCTTTAGCCCTTACGACCGATATTCCCGCAAGTAAACATTAAAATTTTATTTACCCTTCAATTTTTCTTGATGAAATCTCATTACACTTACACTCAGGAATAGATTGACGAATATGGGTCCTAAAATCATTTACACCTTCGTTCGATTTCTGGACAAGTTTTGTGAAGTAGGATCTAGCGGTGTAAACCTTTTGTTTCAACGCCCATAAGGTGGTATGTGCATCCAAATCAGAAATGATAATGGCATATTTTACCAGCTGCAGGGCAGCGCGAAACAATTGGGCAGACGCCGAGTCTCAGTGAGTTGTCATTAGAATCAAAAACTGCAATCTTGTATACCAGCAACCATCTCTGCAAATAGTCCATAGTCCAAGGAGTATATACAGTCTTACCGACCACTCCAAAGTACCATCGCCACTTACTCTGACGCATCCTAACCCCTTAATCGGGGAAGTCACATTAGACGCGTCTGTTATAATGCTATCTATGGAAGTTTCCATTATTCTGATCATGCCCAAAAGGCGTGCTCTTCTTTGGCAAAAATTGAATATGTATTTATTTATTTTGTGTTATTCAGCTATGACACCCACAACTCAGAGCCGGAGGTAATAAGATGTAGAAATCAAGCAGGTAATGTACGCGTCGCTTGCCTCCACAATCATACCGGGAGCGACACGCGTAGGTCCACCTATGTACCGAGCAGTGGTGGGGCGACACAACTTTCACGGTCAAATCCAGTGTCGTTCCCTAAGCAGCCAAAATTACCGGAAACAACTCTACGACAAAACCACGCTGCGTTTTCTCTCGTGTGCACTAACTATGTTCTCGTGTCTAAATTTGGCACAATAAAAGGAAACTTTCTCGACGATCGCAACCAGTGGAGTTCCATCTGCGATGCGATTGATATTGGGATATGCTGAGGTGTGTAGCATGTCACCTAACGTCATTGCGCTATGGTGAACCTCGAATTCTTTGAGTAACACTGAACTCAGAATATAAGATAAAGGTTGTTCTGTTGTCAGCAGTACGTATTCGCAAATTACCAAGTGAGGGTGCGCATATTACCAGATCTTCTTTGGAAATATCTCCCAAAAGTGACGGGTAGCCAAGACGGCATTCTTAACAGCGACAGCGTGGAAACCATATTTGTTCATGGTGTTCTCGAGCTTCCGGGTTCTCCTTATCACGGGGCGCGACAAATAACCGATAGCAGTGGTGCTACATCAGCTAAGCACTCTCTGAACAATGTTACTGCGAAATCCTTGACAAGAGTTTAGGCATCACCTAACTATAACGGCTACAGTCCAACATTATTTAGAGCAGTTTTACACTCCGAGGGAATGATGCAGGTTCTATAGGATGACTGGTCAAGCTTTCGAGCCAGGTTTCTAAACGACATTTAGCTAAAGGCAGCAGGCGCACTGCCACGAGTCCTAAGCACTTCGAAGGAACTGGCAACCGAGGTAAATTCTTTGTCTGCACAATCTTGCAGTGAGCTCGATAAAACAGCATCGACGGCACACAGCAGGACAAAGAGAAACAAGACTGAAACATATGATCAGGAACACTCTACGATGCCATGCAGCTTGACTGAAATGCATAAGCCGACAATTAACCAAAAAACAATTAAATGTTGGCCACCTAATGTTTGGCTTAAAACCAAACACAAAGTCGACATCCATCAATCTACTCTAAACAACGAAACACTACCCTGTTTCTACACAAACTCCCAAGGCCTTCTTAATGAACAATGAACAATGATTTGTCACGAGATAAAAGCAAGTGCTTGACATGTCCCGTAGGATGGCTGGGGGAAATATGATGAAATCCAGATATATCTGGGTCATCTACCGAAAGTCTGCCGAGATGAATAATTTGATAAATTACATCAGTGTAAAATTGAAAAGATCGAGCGTGAACGTTCAGTAAGACACGGGTGCAGCAAGTGTTGATATAAGGCATGAGAAAAGTAGAATATGGTCGCTCACTTGGGTCTCTTTGATAAAGAAATCCTGTTGAAAAGCATGCTTGGCGCAATGCAAAATTAATGAGTTTAGGTAACAAAATGCTGGGAGCAAAGAGCAATATCGAATCGTTTATGGAAACGTCCAAGGTAGGAGAGGAGACAACTGAGTCTGGGGGTGCGTTCCAGGGTTGGCAAACCCGTCGACAATCTTGACGGCTATATTGTTCCTTCAATATTAAACAGTTAACCCTGAGCTGCTTGTTGTGGCTAGGTTTCAGCAAATAACGGCATACGTGGCTGGGGTCACTCAATTGCTGATACGCTATTATGAGATCGCCGCACAGCCTTCGATAGCGTCCGCTGAAAATTCCCAGCAACTTCAGCCTTCGGTGGTAAGAGTGATAGCGCAGGCCCTTTGTTTTCTTTGTTGCTCTTCGTTGTGGTGTCTCTTACGCCTCTAGGTCTCGCTTCAACCAAGGTTGCCATCTTTGATTGCGTACTCAACATGCGGGCGCACGTAGGAATTGTACATCATTGGGAAGATTGATGGGTTAAATCTCCCAAATGCCCTTCGCAGCGTGCCGACGTGCTGGTTGCGTCTTTTCGCAGCTACCTCAGCCTGTTATGAACAGTTATGTTCGCTCTGTACGATCACACCAAGGTCATGTACCTGGGAGCTGGTCTGCAATCCGTTTGTCCCAAGCAAATAGGTGAAGTTATATCCATGGCGTAATTGTACAACGCGACATTTGTCTACGTTGAATGGTAGGGCTTTTTGAACTGAACAGTTCGACACTGTGTTAAGATGGCACTGGTGCCGTTCGTGGTCGTCTGATCCTCTGATCAGAATGCCATATCTTGATAACATCAACGAATAATAGGCAGTCAGAGACAACTGAAATCGTCAAATTGTTAATGAACATCAATAATAGACGAGGGCCAAACGTCGAGCCTTGTGGTACTCCACACACCACATAGATTGCATCAGACAATGATTCTCGGACTCTCACCACTAGCCGTCGTTCCTGTAGAAAACTGCTAATCCAACTCGGGATCAGGTCGCAAATGTCGTAGTTCCGAAGCTACTGAAGGAGAATTCGATGGCCTAAGCGATCAAATGCTTCTGAGAAGTCCAGGTAGATGACATCGACACCTATTCCATCATCAACAGCTTCAGTCCAGCTATTACGTGCAATTAGTAGGTTAGTATTGCACTAATGCCTTTGACGATAGCCATGTTGCTCTAAAGCTATCAAATTGTGGCTTTCCAGATACAGCATCAGGTCATCTGTGATGACTCATTCCATCACTTAGGATAGCACAGAAAGTAGTGCTATTGTACGTAGAAATCTCACTGCCCCACAACCGCGGGACATTGTCATATTTACAGAGAGCTGGTTATAGCATGTGATAACCGAATCTGAGTGAAATTTACCCGATATGTAGCCGCTTCGGAGCGACATAACTAGAAGGAGTGGTGGTGTAATTCATTAGTATAATGCAAACCTCCGATGCGAAGTGGCCGATCACTAGAAAATCCGCGCCCCGATGCGCTTTGGTGCCGGCTATGGTTGCGGAACAAGGACCGATGTCTACCAGCTGTAATTTAGCGTCCATCTAACGCTGCGTCATAGATGGACTAAAAACTGAACCTCGTTTTTCAGCTTGGTTTGTACAAGTCCTACAGCCTTATTCTTATTGCTGGAGCAGTTATTGTGAACGTCATGGAAACATCAGCAATAAATGTTTTGCAGTTTGAATTTTGTTTACAAAACGATAATAATACCCCCTGTGCAGCCACGTGATTTCTCCCACTAGCTTTCGAACTGCTAACAAGCCGCCGATATTTGGTCTTGTGCTCGATAACCAAGATCTCATAGTCTACGGAATAGTATAAGCACCACTGGGTTGTAGTGATCATGTTGCTCTACTGTTTTCCTATGTATGCTATGCGGAATATCCTGAAAAGGAGGGTGATGTAGTACTGTCACATAATACAATGTGTTAGCTGAGCTTGTTAAGAAAACTGCTTGGACTTTCCTAACCGAATACTCTACAGATTCCGCCTGGGAAATGTGCACAAAGAGGTTTGGCACACTGGTAGCGCATGCAATAGAACAGAAGTCTTGCCAACGTAAAATGCAACGTAAGTATTTTCCAATGAGCAGAACAAGTAAATGTGTACCTCAGAGATGGGAAGCTCACAAGGACTGCCCAAATGGCGATACCTGGACTGCCCGTTTGCCATGGCGTAAAGTTTGTGTGCAATTGGTTTGCGATGACGTGATACATCAGCAAGAGTTAATGCAGCAATACTGCACGAAACTTGAACTCATAGACAGGCACGTTATTGGCCTTCGTAAGGTCAAGCGCTTAATCCTAGCAATGATCACGGATGTTAGGTACACACGGTCAACAATGGAAGCAGCCGTTCTCTCACGGTTTCTGTACTCCCATATATTCCAGCAACAAGTGACTTTAAATATTTCTTCCTTTCATTCAACATACTGTCGAGTTTATACAGCATCATCACCTCGGAAGCTGTGTTACATAACTTGTTATCCCTGAGTATTCACAGTCGTTCTGGAGTCGACAACATTCGACAGAATGCATTGCAGGCAATAGTTAATGATCTAGCAGAACCACTGGCTATTTCTATCAGTGATGTTAAGAGGTGAACCATACTCCACCAATATGGAAGCGAGGGCGCATCACTCCCATTCATGAAGGAGGTGGTTTCAACGATCCTTCAAATTACTGTCCAAGAACGCGAATTATTTTATTATTCAAATTTATGGCAGATGGGCTGATGCAGTGTCTGGAAAGCTACAACTTAAGAGCCCGAGAGCAACACAGCTTCCGTCAAAAGCGTTCATGTAATACTAACCAACTAATTGCACTTAATAGTTGGACTGAAGTAGTTGGTGATGGAGCAGGAGTCGATATCATCTACCTGGACTTCTCAAAATGCGTTTGATCACCTAGATAATCGAATTCATCTTCAGAACCTTCGGTACTACGGCAATGGCGATTCAATCCCGAGTTAAAATAGCAATTTTCTACACGAACGACGACTAGTGGTGAGAGTCCGGAAATGGCCGTCCAATCCAATTGATATCGATTGCGGTGAATCCCAAGGATCGGTGCTAAGGCCTCGCCGACTCTTGTATTTAATAAACGATTTAGCGAGATTAATTGCTTCCGATTTCCAATTTTTCGCACATGATGGCAAGAAACGGCGAACGATCAGAGGACCAGAGGATGACAAACGACTCCAGTACTATGTTGACCTGCATTCGAACTGGGCAGTTTAGAACGCCCTATCATTCAACATAGGCTAATGTCATATCGTGCATTTGCGCCATAGATATGAGTACAGTAGTTGCTTGGGGCGCACGGATTTCAGGCCAGCTCCCAAGAACCCCTACTCAATGTGCTCGTACGGAGTGACCACAACTGTTCCGAATAGGATGAGGTAGCTACAAAAAAGATAATTTGCATGTCGGTCTGCTGCGGATAGCATTCGGGAGATTTGATCCACCAATCTTTCAAACGATGCACAATTCCTACTTGCACTCTCATGTTGAATTCGCCATATATGCTTGTCAACAGTGGTTGAAGCGTTACTTAGAGACGGTAGAGACTCCACAATCAAGAGTAACGAATAATGTAAAAGGCGTACTCATTCACCCTTACCTGCAAAGTTTGAAGTTGGGAATTTCAGCGGACGCTACCGTAGGCTGCGAGGCGATCTCATAATAGCGTACCAAACACTGAGTGATCCCAACCACGAATGCCGCAATTTGCAGAAACTTAGCCACGACACGCAGCTCAGAGGTAAATGTTTGAAGTTGTGTTTACAACTCTAGAACGCTCTCCCAGACTAAGTTGTATCCGCCCCTACTTTGGAGATTTTCAAAAAGCGATTTGCTGTTTTTATCTCTCAACTCTTCCTTATCTAAACTACGCCATTATGGATTATGTCAATCGTGACATATGGATCCAAGGAGGTAACGCATAAGTGAGCGAACGTGATACATTTCTCACGCTTTACTTCAACTATCCCTGCACCCCTTGTATATCTATATGCTAACACACGATGTTTATTTTACACACTTTATTTATCAACGCATTTCTCTTGGTGACGCTCGGTAGATGACTCATCTAATTTTGATTTCATTGTATTCACCTCAACCATCCTAGGGGACGTGACAAGCACTTGCTTTTAACACGTGATAAACCATTTTCAGCCAATCCCACAAGGCTCGGCGTGAATTCACGAGAAACAGTTGTGCTTTCAGACACGCTTCTGGCATCTGTTGCCCATTTTTTAAACAAACGCGCAAGGCCTTCTCAGCAAATCGGCTGAGCTTTTATATCATCAAACCTTCATGTGTTGAGACCTTCTCATAGCAACCGATACATGGTTGAACTATGTGATTACGAACATCAAAACGCGCTACCTAGTATGTCACTCTTGTGTAAGGACCGACCAAACAAGGGAGGTGTTGTGATTCGCTGTTGCCTTTCCGACCTTTTCGTCGACCGCGTAAATGACTCTAGGATTCAAACCGTGGACAGCTTATGGTGTTGCTTTTAAATACGACAGAGCAATATATGCTTAGTATGATTGTATACTGCCCACCGTTGTCCAAATTAGCAATGGATGAAGCCCTAGCTTCTGCTATGATGAATCTGCTGGAACGATCTCACAACCACGTTCGTTTGGTTGTGGACTTCAATCTGCACGGCATAGAAACCCCGGTCAGCCTAGGTGAATAATTCAAGGCGGAACTGCAAGAGTCAATCGCCGATTCTCCGCTGTACAACCATGTCCGTTCTCTAACGCATTTCAAGACAGGAAACAAACCAGCCATCTTAGATCTCGTTTTTACAAACGAGGAACTCATGATCGATGTAGTAACTACGTGCACTTCTTTGGGCCGCAGCAATCATGCGACGCTATTGTTCCGGTACATACGCCAAACAGATTATCCTGGAGAGCATACCGAGGAATCTTACTTAGTAACCAACTATGATAACCTGTCCGAACTCATTGGTGCAACAAACAGGTCTCTCCTGGCCAAATGGTCCCCTAAGGGGGCCTGCGGAGCGCTTATCAACAAGATCCTTAAAAACACATCAGAAAACAAAATTAACCTACCCAAAAAGAGGAAGTCTTTCCCAAGTAGCAGACTCGGAAATGTATCGCATTGAGCGACTTTGCATGGCTCACTCACAAAGGTTCTCGGATTGAGGAAATTTGGGACGTCTATATAACAACAAGAAGCCACTGCGTCAAACTCGCCGGGGAACATAAAGTAAAGTAGCAACAAGAGCTTGTGGCAAAATGTTTTGCTAACCCCAATCTGCTATACATATTCGTAAACAAACTTCGACTGGTTAAGTGGGGAATTCCTGCTCTGCACACGGCATATGCATTAGCACAAAAGGCACAAAAGACTGGACAACACTTTGGCAATACCTTCCAAGGCGTGAAATCATCATGCAACATATCTACGCAGTTCGCGCAGCCATCAGACCTTAACCACGTCTTTTACAACCGTAGCTATTCTGAACCGGCTGACATTGCTGCGAGAATACAGCACTCCGGGTGCGGACGGCATTCGACAGAATGCATTGAAATTTGCTGCCATGAGTTAAGCCGAACCGTTAGCAATACTCGTTCAGCGATATTTTAACGAGATGCAAGTCTCCACGAGGTCGAAGCACGGGATCATCACTACAAGCTAATTAACTGATAGCCTTGCAGAAGCAGCAAATTATCGCCCGATAAAAATATTTCCGGTTATCTCCAAAATCATGAAATCCATTGTAGCTGAAGCGCTTATGCAGTACCTGGAGAGCAACAAAATCCTCATTTTGGAGAAGCGCGGATTTCGCGAGAATCGTTCCTGCACCACTTATCTGTTGATAGCTCGTGCAGTCTGTAGGGCATCTGTAGACACTGGTGTAGGAGTAGAATCGGCTTACCTGGATTTCTCAAAAGAATTTGACCGCCTGGACCATCGCGTTCCACAGAAGAAAAGTAAGTATTTTTGCATCGGCGATGTCTTTCTGAGATGGATAGTTGACTTTCTCGTCCAACGTCAACTGAATGTTCGGGTTTGCAATACCCGGTCGGAAAAATTTGAATTTCATTGCGGCCTACTCCGGGGCTCGGTGCTCGGGCCCGCCTGTTCCTGGTCTATATACATGATCACGAAAGCATGCTATCTTCAAACTGTATACAAGTTGCTGACGATAGAAAGATATGGCGTGCTATCTGGATAGTGGAGAACCACAAAGCCCTAAAAGTGGACCTGGACAACCAGTACACATGGTGCAACGAGAACATGCTGCAGTTCAACACCACAAGTGCAAAAAGCTGAGCATATGCCATTAGGTTACTCACAGCTACCGCCTAGGATCACAAATTCTACAGCGGGCTTCTCATGAGTGCGAGCTTGGAATACTCCTCTGAAAGGAACTCGAGTGTTTGAGGCAGGCAGGAAAAACATCAAAGGAACAAACCAACACTTTGGCCTTCTTCGTAAAGCATTCGAGAAGTTTTCCGAAAATGCTTGTCGCGCACATGAGGCAGCACGCAGAAAACGCTTTACAAGTGTGTCAGTCTTGACAGAAGAATTACCTCACCATGCTTGATACTACACGACAGAGCGACAAAGAATTCAGAGTTTTGTCCCGTCTTCTCTAAACACGAGGACCGGAATCTCTCAAAACTAAATCAGACTTGCCGCTCATTTTTAAAACTCAATCAAAGCACATATCTAAGGGGTCATCAGTTCAAGTTGGTACGAAGTACAGTTGACTGGAATGTCTAGGCGACGCAGTCTCCCTCGAGTGTCACAGTTCGGAAACGCAGCTCAGGGACATGTAATTAGTTCCGCTTATCAATAATCAAAAAAGCCTTGACAATCTCATGACACATTTACACTACATGATCTATCCATTGACCATCAGATAATGGCATTAATGCATGACAAACATTGGACGGTACCATAACCCTCCTTAAAGCAAAGGGAGAATACTTACACGTGTGCTATTCCAGACCCTCGGTGAATCAAGTATCCCAAATGTTCCTTTAAGGAAACTGTTTCTTGTGCTCTTTTAATTTGCACCCTAACCATCCCACGGGATATGTAAATTATCCGCTTTTATCGCTGTGCTAAACCACTGCTCCATTAATCGTGTACGCGAGCGACGACCGAACATTAACTCTGCCGGGATTTTATCGGTTGTCTCGTTTGGCATATTCCGGTACGCATATAGGGAACGATCTAAGCACACACGCAGTGGAGAATTTGGTTGTTTTGTTAGTAGATTTTTCATTTTCTTTACCGCTCTCTTTGCCAGCCCGTTGGTGGTTAGATTATAAAGTGCAGTAGTTGTGTCTAACGCCGTTCGGGCGAAGATAGGTAGAAAACCCGGCACTAGAAAACGCTGGCCGATTGTCAGACACTACAGTTTCGGGAAGAAGAAACGTGGTGAACGTTGTGCGCAGGTTACTTTTGGTGATAGCTGGAGTTGCTGTGGTCAGAGGGTGGGCTTCAATCCACTAAGAATTGGCGTCATTGAACAATAAACCCTCTGACCTACGAAAGAATCGAAAAATTCTACGTGGATTTGTTTCCAGGGTGCGTTTCCAAGACTGCATGGTCACGTTGGTATTGCTCACCATAACCATTGTTTGACTAGCTGCTCAAAGCTAACTTGCATGATGCTTAAAGGGCCGGTGCATCGCAGAATAATGGTTCAGTCCATCCATGAGCTCATTCGTAACTGATGTGAGTGCGGTTTTTCCGAGCGATTTGTGTGCTTGCTACGGATCAATGCTAGGGTGGCAAATTATGGGGTATGTTTCCAGTTCGATGGATAAGTTTGAATCAAAAGGTTACTATCGCTTGGCTGTTTACAGTACGCATAAAATGTCCAATGTGACATTTGTAACAATGCTCAACGATTGTCCTTCGTGTGACAAGTTTGGAGTATGCATTCGAAGAGAAATTTCCCTGGAAAATCTGTGTCAAGTGAACAATCCCGACAATTAACCGACTAGCCATTATCACGATGTCGCCATTTCATGCTCCACTCCGCAGGCTAGTGATGAGAGTGAGTATAGTTATAGTTCCAGTTATCCCTCAGTCATACTGAATTTACCGGGGCTTATGAAAACGTACGTACTAACCGGATGGAAGGCAGACGTGCAGAGACGCCTACCAGAAGTTGCATTGAACATGGCCAATCTTTTGGATGGATTAATTAAAAGGTTGAACCTAACGGGAATGGTATGTCAGTGTGTTATTATATAACATTGGAAATGAATCGGCGCATAACGACAATGGTTTTAGGAGTACCGAATGGGCTGCACCCGAAACGTACGAGATAGACCGTTAACAAGTAGCTTCTGGCCACAGTAGAGTACAGGTCGGTAGGTATAAACGGTTGAGTACTCGGACATTTGCACAATCAATGCGAACACTGTTTGGAAAGTCGCATATTTGACAGTGGGCCGCGGGACTTAGTTGATGTCACTTGTCAATACCAAAGGTTGCGCATCAATCGTTCTTTGAGTAGGTGCACATGCCTCGGGCAGCACATGACCGAA
>CALYDF020003274.1:0-35673 GCA_944474145.2 Dicrocoelium dendriticum
CTTTAAACTGGCTATATCAAAGCCGCTTAACAACCTCGTGTGATACATGTTGTTTGTTAAAAACGGTGACAAGCAGAATAATATAAAAAAGATTACACATATATTACCCTGATTAATATTGATAATTATAAACACGCAAGAACAAAACATTTAAGAAACCATTATATAATAATGAGACAAAATAAGCGTAAGACGCAAACGGAATGACGGATTTTTCACCATATATAAACCGCAGAATTTTGCCGGCAAGTAATTGTTGTTGGCTGTCATGGACATTTGAATGCAGTTGCCAGGGATCACATTGTTTCACAAATGCGGATACAGCTGTGGAAAATGCTTGGCCCAAGAGTGAAACCATGCACAATGTTAACATCAAAGACGAAAAGGAAAGCCTTGTGGAACGTTATTGCATCAAGTAGACCGTTTTCTACATTAATAATAAAACTGGTTTAGCACGCTAATTTTAATCCTACCACACGTAAATGAATTGGTTTCAGATGTGCAGTTACAAGTCTGACTACTTGTATACAAATGTCGTGGTAGAAAGACAAACCGCTTAGAAACATATTTGCTAAACCGTAGGAGCTAAGCTTTCGTAACAATTAGTAATATGGTATCAACCAAAAGCATTTTAGATATCACGAAATAATTCAAGGATAGCCATGCCGACGATTTTTGCAATCAAACCTCAACGAAATAAAACAAGTAGATAACTGGTACATGAACTACCACTTAAAAACCGTGGTCATGTTTAATGATAATGCCCATAAAACCATTGTATTCTATAACGCATCATTTAGCTATTCGTTGAGTGTAGGTGGAATATTGCCATTGTGTTGGTCAGGGCAACAATTATTTTACATTTTGCAGGGATTTGTTTCCGTAACATGTTTTAATAATCGACTGTTTCCAATGCAAAATATATTCTCCTTTGATCATGGAAAGTGTAAATAAATTATACAGAAACAGGGGATGTCTAGAACTGCGTGTGTGACCAGAATTGACTTGATGTTGTCATGGTCTGGTGAGCATAATGGCCGAAGTAACCAGATTTGGGGAATTATTCTACTAACATTGAATTCGACGGTTCGCACTGAACAACTACCTAGTGCGATGGATTCAGATACAATCTAGTTGTTTCCTTTGATACTAAAAGTAGACATGGCAGTTATTGAGGAGTGTAGAGCCCAGCTAAGTTACTGGCAGCGATAATTACCAGTAAGACCAAAAACGGATACCGAGTATATAGAAGTGCAAGTTTTCCGAACCAAGCGTGTTTTGTATGAGCAACAAAGACCTAAAATACAATTAGCGAATCAAAATCGATGAACACTACGACTGACAGGAAACATGAAAGTGAATGCCTATTGCCTTCAGTGTAAACATTTCCTTCAGAAGATACAAACAAGAAAAGCCATTAGAAGAAATAATAAAAGTGTAAATGTTTTAAGTTCTTTACAGTATATAACCTATAATTACCTTCAGTTATGATGGTTCCATATGAGATTACGATCGAGTTAATAAATTAGGATTTTATTTCTGCATACTACACAAATTATGGGATCCAGCATGTCAGGTTTGTAACCATTTCTTCCATTAATTTCTCGTAACACAGCGTTTTCTGTTGGTCTTGCTATCAACATTCTGTAAGTGTAGCAAAATCTTTTCTTTTCCTACACTTGTTCTCTATATCGTGCGGCTTATTGGCTACCGTTTTCTAGTTACATTTAGAGGCAGCAAAACGTTTCAAACAAAAAATAATATACGGCTGTGTATGTGTCAAAACATTTGTATATGCAGAGCTGAAAATATTGCCTGCAAAATGGAAGACGTTGACAATTTGAGAAGACTGCTAATTCCATTAAGAAGATTATGCAGTTTTTGCCCAAGATGTTTCTATCTGTTTGGAATTAACTTTAAGAGAACAATCAGTAATTTTATGTTGACTCCCAACTGGTTGGCGCTTTGACTTACTGTGCCCATCGCAGTTGACACGGGGTAGATATAGAAATGTTGCGTCTTTTGGGATTTCTTGTATAATGTAATCATCAGTGAAAATTTACAAATAAATTAAATATCTGTGACCAAAACTAATTGTCCAAAAACTCATTGATGCGGTGACAGTTGATGAGGGGTGTTAATACAGTGTACTAAAATGATTGTTGCGTATATGTAAACGGTATAACATGAGGAATCAGAAATTTTCCAGAGAAATGGCTCATTTTGAAAAAGAATCAAATATGCACATTTTACTTAGATCATACGGACAACACAAGGGACGCAAGGGACTGTTATAACATAAGATACTCCCAAATGCTACAAATTATTTTGCGAGCAACGTTGAATACTATGTTTTGTTGATTACCGTTAATGGCAATGTTTCCGCCTACCCTTTAATTATCAGCTGGTGTAGATGAATTTTACGAGCAAACATTGTGCTTAGGGAGTATACTCATGGCCTATAAATATATAATAAGAGGCAAATCTGAGATATACTTGGTCGGCTAACTGAAAGATGAATAAGACAAAGAGGGAACAAGGAAATGAGCCCAACGTTTGATTTTTTGCATCCAACATATAGTTGTGTTGCAACTAGCAATATGTATGTACACCTCGGTTTAATTTGCAGTAAACCTCTGTTGTTCGTTCTCGTTTTGACCCCTCCGGCTGATACAGACTGAATTTGGGATGTAACTCTTTCCATAATAGTTATTGTCACGTTAACATGGACATCGTTAGAATTGTCATGTTAGTTGTTTAAAAATGGCAAGGTGCATTATCAAGCATCTTCCGCTCTCACAAAGCTATCTACTTTCCACAATTTCTGGGTTACAATGGAAAACAATCTCCTCCTATAAGTACATATTATTATTAGTGCAAAATTGCAATTTGGTTGCAGAAGCCGGATGATTCTCAACTTTCCAATCATGTAAATCCGTTTTCATTTGTGTGTTAAACAATTATCTCAATAACATGTGAACTCGACGGAGCAAGTGTATGCTCAATGGAACTGTCAGTATGCACGAACGTGTTATTAATCTCAACGTTTATCAGAGTGTCGAAGTCAACGAAACTAATATAACATCAGTACATTGGGTGGAACCGTAATATTTGACATCAAAAATCTATTTTGAACAACATTGCCAGCGTCTGAACCTCTGAATCATTTTCATTCTGGAAATTCGATTTCACATTAAAATTGACATAGGCGAAACTATTTATGTACGCAGAGAGGAGGTACTTGCGAGTTCCTGAAATAATCACTAATTTTTACGGCTTGAGAATCGACCGTACCACGCAAGTACCTGCCATGGTTTGCGTCGAGCGCAGGTAATGGGCATGTATTTACTCATAACACACGTTCAAACGTCGATTTATTGAAACCGATCTCTGTCATCGATATGCTGCTTCGCAGATTGCTTATCGCATCTGAATTGTTTGATGGGTGCAAATGACTCTCTCCCCATTTCACTGGCCCAGTTTTTTTCATTTCAAGCGGGCATATCTCAACAACTGGCTGATTAGTGCAACCTAGACTCCGTTTAATGTGCCAATCGGCGGAGTGTACATCAGGTTCATACACAATTACCACGCGGTTTTCTCGCAACTCACAAAATGTAAACAATTGTTGTGCGATAGATGACGCGCTACATGCAGAGTAAACATTTACGAGTTGATGATTCGATCGCTGATATACCGGATAGCGTGCTAATCAGTATAAGCATCCGTTAAAGCCTTTATATTTACTTTAGTTGGAAACTCTTCTGGTGTTAATGTTATATCTGACATACAGATAAGTAACACGCAAGGCTCGATTGAACCAAGAGTGTCCTGTAGAAAGAGAAATGTTATAACCATTCGTACCTGTTATCTTAAACAGGAGATATTGCAATAGCTGCACGCGTTTTGCTGCAGCTCCTCCTTACGTTCCATATTTGACAGTAAATGATGACGATTTCTGTAACCCGAATTGTTACACGCCATGTGGTGTTTAGAAGCATCCGATATATTTGTAACATAATTTACATGTTTTATTTGTTTCCGTCTATCAAACACCATGGAAGCTAGAAGGTGTTAGTACGCTGAGATACGGTGTTGCACACCACAAAATAAAAATGTGATTTCGGTTCCAGTTTGGCCTTTGTTCAGTGAGTTTTGCTGACCTCATTCCTACTACGTGCTAGGTTTGACGGACATAAGAAACCAAGCGGCGCCAACTCAAGCATTGATAGCACCTGCCAAAACCTGACAAGTAACATGACATTCAAAGAGAAAAAGAATAAAATATTCGTTAGATTTCAATTCTCTCCCGTCTTATAAAATGGCATCCACCGTATTTGCCCAAGTTCATTTCAAACTTCTGAGTGTCTTAACTGAAAATTGATCAGTAGAAAATCCATATGAGTCAAGGATGTCCGACAATATTCATTCTGTAAAGAGAAAGGAGAAATAGCTTCCGCATCTTTGGTAAATTGATTTAAATTTGTAATTAATTCTTTAATGGGTGTCTGCTCAAATAAATCGTAAGTGATCGTAGACCTGTGCGCTAAGAATGAAGCACTAAATGACAGCTCCAATCTTCCGGTTTCCGCACTACTACAAAACAGAAGCGCTGCTGACTCTAATGATCTCTCTTCACAACAACTTTCTAACAAATTTTCAGAAGCTTCCAATAAGTTGCAGAATCAGCATCACCATTTAGTTGACCACGGTCAATAGGAGACGGCAAAAATAAGCAAGAATTCAAACTCTTTTGGAGAGATCCATCAACAATGCTCTGTTGCTCACGCGCTTCTCAGTCGTCATTATACAGTTTCTGCAGTTTGTTGACTAAACGTGCCTCTTATTAACAAGTACGTATTTTGCTTCAGTTGTGGTACAGCTTTCAATTGTTTCCTCCTTCAGTCTGCTAGTTTCAACGCAATGAGAATTGAGCCACTGGAATAATGCTGGTAACAAGGAAGTCTTGTTAAGTTTTCTGGTATGATTTGTGTGCAATAAGTAAATGCAAATAAAAATGCAATATCATAGTAATTTACGCGTATTTGAGTTCACCACGGTGTTGATTTTAACAGACTTGTATATATATGTAACCCAATTTCATGGGGGTCGTGGAGCAAAATTCTACTTTGTGTTCGATATAACTTGAGGAACGGAATACATCACGAGCAATGCAGGTGGTAAAATGCACAGTCGATTCGTCATTTAACTGTTTAACATGAGCGCATAAGTGGCAAAAGTAATTATTTTTTTTCGAAGGATATATTTTGAAAGAAAATAAGCTCTGTCGACATTTTGCTAACCATTGAGCAGGAAGATTCAATTGGTTACCCTCGTTGAGTTTTTTGGCTTAATTTCAGAAAATTGTAAGAAGCGCGATTCACATTATTTTCCCTGCAGAATGTGGTCAACTCGCAGAAGGTGATCACCTCCTCTGTGTAATATTTGGATTTCCGCCATAGCTGGTAGGGCAAAGGGAAGGAGCCCTGGAAGATTTGGCAGTCATTTGCTGTGCTGTTTCAAGTGTAGTCAGATCGCGTTTTCGGATGATTTGCCGGGCTTAATTCGCGTACTCTCCTTGAGGACTCACATACGTGTTATACGTTTTGGAATGATCGGAGGGTCAAACCAAATACAAATATAGCATCATTAATAATTATATCAATACGCAATGTCCTACGAATAACCGTTAAATCAGAAACAGGACTAGAGGAAAACGAAAGTTTCAAATTCCTGATTTGCGTTAATGCTTTCAGTTTTTTCAGGTGGGAATTTGATTACATATATTTAGCTGCAATACACAAAGTGATGTAAGATAGATCTCCCTGCAAGTGGTCTCAATCTACACGAAAATAATGCGCTGACCTGCTACATATTATCAAATGCGGAATAAATACTAAAAAGGCCAGGAGTACCAAAATATTATCATAATGCGCAAAGAAGTACGCTCTAGCATATACAACGAAAATCGATGTACATGGATCCATGCCTGCGAACTCCAGCTCTTTAATCACCCACCCTTATCTTCAGGTATATACCATCAATACAAACCCTTTTCCCTCGTTGTGAAACGTAGATTTTGCTCGATATTTCTGCAGGACTATGAAGCAATATCTACCTTTGGAGTGTTATTGGTCACTGAACCATATGAACTTCATACCTTTTGGTAGTACAGTGTACGTACATTGTACATGATAAAAGAATATGATGAGGGTTGATGTATTATGCATAAGAATATCCGAACACAATTTATATATTTTATAAATTAGGCCCAAACATTTTCGTCATTCTAGAGTTGTACAAAATATGTCGTATAGACCGTGGACTTAAGAGCATTTCTACTACCTCAAAATTATTCCGAGGCACGGATATTTACAATAATTATTATGGAATACTAATATCGTAATATCCAGACAGCAGATTTGGTCAACTAGCAACAAAGCTATTAAATTAGTTCTCATTATTTATCAGCAGTTCAGGTGCGGGATAAGTTGCTATTTGACCGCTTGAGATACCAGGTTTATGATATTTATTTCAAACTAGTAATGATCTAAGCATTCGAGCAAAGTCGAAATATTTGTCGACGAATCTATTAGTTGATTCTCATCGCATGGATTGACTGGAAAATATATACATTTATTGTATGGTCCAGAATAGATGAGGCATTATTGAAACGGTTTAAATAAGGAGGAGGAAAAATGGAAATACGTATGCACGAGCGATAGATTAGTCCTATCGCTAAGTTTCTTGCCATGAAGAGAAGTTTATTTTAATACGTTTCAACCCTACTCACTTTGACTTTTAGAGCATAACGCATGGTGCGCTTTGGTCCATCCAATCGCAATTTTCGCTTAAATTATTTCCTTTAATATTTGCTATGTTAGCCAAACATTTTGTTAACAGTAAACTCATTCCTCCGCCAAGTCGGTATAGAACGCAAGTGTACTGGTTCAAAACTGATAAGTCTCTAGAAGTAGACGGCATTTATCCAAACTGAGTTGTATAGTAATTGACGCATGTTAAATTTACCAACGACCAAGCATCTTCTGAAAATATCTAAACAAATAACAAGCTTTGCTGCACTGCGATTATAAAACGTAACATATTATATTTCTCTGTTTAAAGTGTTATATTTCAATTATTCCTGTATGAAACATTAACTAAAATTTATTGATTTGTCATACAACTTATAATCTAGGATGCCGAATTTAGTAATTTTTGAGTCAAATCAAGCAAAAAATTTTCATTGTGTTTTCATTTCAGCTACATATAAAAACACCGCATTCACCAGCGCAGACATAGATGAATATTAGCAAAATAACAGAAAAGTATAGAAAAAGGGAACAATTATTTGAATTGCTTGTAATCAGCCCGACAATTAAATAACCAAACTACCAATCCGGAGAAGCACCATATTTTGAACAGCAGTAGTTGCATTTTCGCCCTAATTGCAACATACGTGAACCATTTTGTTTTGGAACGTCACAAACAGAGTCACCGACAATATTTTCCTTATACCACCTTAGTTAAAAACACTCGAAACACAGCAGATCCATAAATGTAATCAGATGTTCTGGGAGATGAAATATTTTCACTTTTTGAACATTTGTGGACGAACACATAACATGTGCTGCTGACTTGTTACTTTCTAGGCTTAAGAAATTCTACTGTGTGTTTACTCGATGTGAATCAGAAATAATTAGCAGTCATCAAACGTAATCTCCCTAAGCTGCTCCTATCTAAATTTCTTACCTTCCTACATCCTGACTAACTGCACACACTATGGACAACGTGAGGACAGCCATCAATAACTTAAGAGTAATTGGCCTATCCCGCGAAGCGTAACGACCTATGTTTTTACTTACTCTACAAGCCAACCAGTGATTGCTAACCTACCATGCACAGGGCCCATTCATCAGCAGAAAAACAAAGGAAGTTTCCTTTGGCGTCTTAAATTCAATGTGTGGCACTTTAATAGATCATTTAATTAGAAAGTAATTTCTATGCAATGGTGTTCCATCCACAAAGTTGTGAGAGCTATGGACTGTCTGGTGTCAAAACATAACATATGCACCAATTATGACATAGGATAACTAAATAAACAAAAAAACAAATGAAACTCAGTTTACGCTATGCAAGCCGTAGCAGCCATGATCCGTCAAGTGAATTTTCACATATATCTTGTATATACTTCACACATAACATATGAGAATTTTCCAATTAGTCTGGCAAATTACATAAAAAGGATAATATCACGGTATAGGTTTAAGACTGCATAATCACACGGAGTTACCAAAAAGTGTTACATTGGGTATTGTGTTGATGGAACCAGGGACTTTATACAGGAAATGTTTTTTAGAAAAAGCAGGTAATTACATGGAACCGCCTACGTTGTCTCTCATCAAGCACATAGTTTCGATCCATAGTACAGTGATAATTTACTTTTGATGAGGCTTTAATTGGGTTGGTTACCCCAGATGATTAATCGGCTTAACTGTATTTAATTGTTTTGCTTTATCTGAATGCATACGGGTAAACCATAGACGTTTACTAATCTGGATAGCTAGACAATCCTATTTACATCCCGCCCACACAAAGTTTGGATAAGTTACTTGCGCACAGCAACGTTTAAACCAGTTTTGCCGCTGCAGGATAAACAGGCAGCGGTCAGATTGAGGGATGAATAACGCGGCATTCACACTCACGCTTTACCTATATTGCTGCATGTTTCTTTCAAATATAATCTTTACGTCAAACAATTTTCTCTTCAGGAAGTCCCTTTGAACTGTGTGACTGCTTTGAGCTCTCTACAGCCATTACATACTTTTCTGGATTCTCTCAGATGATTATTCTCCGCTTACGCGCATAGGGTTGAACACTTATTAACAGAACCATAATTGCTAAGGAGATTTGTATCCCGTGATGAGCCCTGCAGGCAAGAAGGGTACGTCCAGGAGGGCATGAACGCATTGGAAATTATAACAAAGTCTATGGGATTACTTTTGAGTAGAAGATGCCTAGCATGATTTTTGGGGTTGAAATATAAATATTTTGACACTACCATTTGAAATGTTCAGTCCTACATCCTACACTGGTATGGATATTAGAACAGGAACCACTTTAGCAACTTCGGTAGGGAAAACGGTGACAATGAATTTCTAGATGTACCAAAATTTTCTAGTCGAATAGAGTATGAAACGTGGATATCGGGATTTGGAATCGAGTACAGACGCTATGGGATCATAACAATACGGTTAGAACATTGATAGCGAGAGTTTGAAACGGATCGAAAATACTAGATCTACCACTGTGTTTATTAAACGCTTTCAGCATTTGTTACTGCGATCGAAATATTATTAATGGGTTGAGATAAGACCAGCTGTATGGTCGCTCGTGATATCAACAGTAAAGTCGTCGGTCGAAGAAAGTTGTTGAAATTGAAGTAGGGTTGAGAGCCGGAATAACGGCGTCAAGACGCATCTTAACATTGCGTCAACAAATAACTGCAACCTATAAAAGAAGCAATTATCAGGGGTTCATTCACGTTAAGTTAAGGTTAACTACGGTGTGTATGTTGTACACCACCAAGAGCATGCAGACAATCCAAGCAACAGAATTCTTGCAGTCAGGCCCAACATTTATTACACGCGAGTCCTTAAACGGCAGTGCTTTTGAGCAAGGTATTACTACCGGATCTATATTGTGGAAACAGACATCGAGCTACATAGTTGTGTTACTTGTCTGTGCCTAAAATCAGAGTTTATATGTATCGTCTTTCGAAGGCTTGTATTCTGAACAGTCAAGGCCACATAAGCTCAAAATGGAATTTGTATTGGGATATATGCGTAAACTAATATGGAACAATGTCACCTTCGAGATTCATATACTTGTCCTTGAGTGCCAATTCATGAAAAAATACATATCTACACAGATAGAAACTAGTAGTTTCTGGCACATAATTTCGGTAAGATAAGCAAATGTCATCTGGTTCGTAATGAGTAGCACCGCTCTTCGAAATGCCGAACAGTAAGCTTCTTACAAATTTTGAAACGGAAACACTAGTTTAGGCCAGAGTCTGCTATTTACATCTAGCTTGGCAGTTAAGCTAGAACATTACAGTAGGGGTGTTGTAAACGAGCGTTCAGTGTGGTTTAACAGCTCGCACATGAGGACAGGTGTCAGTTTCCGAAGGATCTGTCTAAAATATATTTACACGCGCAACATGTAATAGCGATCCTAGTTAACTCATTGTATTTACCGTTACGCAAAGACTTATATCTCAAAGCGTAAATTTGTTCTGGTCCGCTCATTGGACGGTTTCATTGTCATGTATTTATTTTATATTGCAAGCTATCCAACTAACTTGCGTATGTGCGGAAGATGCCAGTTGTGAAACATTAGCGATTAATTTATCCTGTTCAGATGAAACACTACGTGCTGATTATTTGAAGGATGTTTGTGAGTACGTTTAGACTTCGGACAGTTACTTCGGTCCCCTGGGAAGTGACGAGTGAGTGAGCCGATTTGCAACACAAGGACAGTTACTGTGAGCTCATTGGTAATACGTTGCGCACTAAGCAGAAGTCACGTGTTAAATTCCGCACGTAATCGTCAGCCCTCGAAAGCTCAGTGGTAGAGCAGCGGACCGGAAATTCGTGGACGGCGTTCGATTCCCAGTCGAGGCTGATTTTCATGTGCAGTTTAATCGTGCCTTCTACTAAACTACGTGCTAAGTCCAACCACATGCTTTACTAGTTCAAGCGAGCAAGTGTGCTAATCCGCGTGCCGTGAAAAGGAGTAGCCAACTAGCGATTTATCTATCTAGTGCAGTTCAGAAACTTAGTTAAATAGTTTGGCAAGTATAGTAGCAACTATTTACGTTTGTGGATAAATATACAAAAAATGATAACTTCAAGATTTCCCCAATTCCATTGTTCAGGGTCGCCAATACACAGAGTCTCAAAGCTGGTAGCAAGGAAATCCTCAGTGACGTAATTGACGCGCCAATCTCGTAACTTTTCGGAACCCGAAATCCGACGCTCACCAGAATATTGTCATAGATATATAAGGCTTGGCTTACCAGACAATCTTCCAACTGGTGCAGGCTAGGTATTTTGAGCCTTGCTTTTTCTTATATGGTTACGTTGCAATGTTCTGTAACGTGGTGGGTTTTTGGCTGACAAGCTTTTTCCCTATAACAGGCCGCTAATTTCTAGTTATGAATAAAGCGAAGTGGCAGATGAGACGCATTCAAATTAGCACTCCTTGTCTTCAATTAATTCACCGAACAGTTGCATGCAAACCGTTGAAAGCTTTTTCTCTAATAACCCGAATGTTTGACTCCTGGTACATAGTACAGCTATTAGGAAGTCGTATGAACTGCGATAATTAATGAGCCCCCGAACCATGACAAACTTATTACTATGTTTTGTTTTCATATACGATTAGTCGCCTTAACCAATGGTTCGGGTGTGTACCTCCCAAAGACAGCAAAACTGGTCCGGTCTACGGAATATGTTGGTAGCTGGTCCACCACTAAACAATGAAAACTCAAGATGTTTGATATGCAGCGAACACGTATGTAGACAATCACCCGGCACCATGGCTGAGGTGTTTTTCACCTGCGTGCATAACACATGAATGACTCGTCAATCTCATACATACAGACCTGTAGTACAATAAACCCCTTTTTATACTTGCTGAATTAGAAGCGAACAAACTAGAAAGGCGAAAGAAATTGTCCCCTACATATTCACCAACTTAATCACACAGCCATTCACAGGGAGCAACCAGCCACAAGGTTTCCCAGCATCCATTATGCAACCTGTACCTCGTTCCAAGTCAACAACATTTATTGTGGGCCTTTTATTGCAGATCGGACAACAAGGGGATTGTTTAAGTTTTCTAAGCAAATGTTGGCTTGTACAAGTTACATATCCAAGGACCTACGTGTAAGTATAAAAAATTTTGAGTTACTATAAAACCAGAGCCAGCAATGCAATCTGAACTGGCGAAATTAAATGTAATGGCAAGGACTACTAAATAGGGGTGCTTGGATCATCATGCTCCTTAAAGTGCCAATGGTTTGATAACATGCTTAATGGCTCGAGTAAACAATTCATGAGGAATATATTATGGATGTAAATGTGAAATCATAATTTTTTTCAAGCCACTCATGCGGCTGAGCGGTTGTTTTGTGTGGATGCATGTGAAAAATTTAAGACTTCCCAAATGGACGTGGGTATCAAAGTGACGGTACCTTGGATGTCCGTATTAATTTACTGGATGTTTCTTAACATATTCAATATAATTGCTATTAAATAATATAATATACTTAATATAATTAATAAATGTTTGTAATATATTTCGTTGTTTGTATTCTTTTGAGGATATTGCTTTTGGTTATTTGTATCGTTGTCTTACCGACATCGCACATTTTGTGCCGAATTAATAGTGGCAATATCGACAAGTCTCATTGAAATGAAGAAACATTATTGAATCTTCCTTCCACAGCATACGTACTACTTGTATGTTAACACTAATCCATGGCTTATATTTCCAGTCTCTTTTACATGCTTCGAATTTTAATTATCTAACACAAATTCACTCTTCGCTGAGAGCCTACTTGCTATCTTTATCATTCGCGCGCTTGCCTAACTGCTTCCCAATATTACCACATAATTCCAACAAAGGACTATCCTCTATTCTTCTAAGAATGCGTTCGTATGTTTATGTATCATGAGTTTTCTGCATAACATGCAGCTATTAGAATTGTAATCTCAAAATGTTTGTAACACCTCTGTGCCAGGTGCATTTTATCACATCGTGATTAGCTGAGTGCGCCTTTATGGACGTGTCCACTCTTATTTAGAATCATAGCGCATGAAATGTATAACTTGCACGCACAACTGAGAACTTTGCAATTGATTTTGCTGAATGATTAAAACTTGACTTAAACATTCCAACACAAGTAACATTTGACTTCACCCATTTACCCACACACCCGTTTGCATGTTCCTGGATTTGCTGTCAGTGGGTATAAGACAACTAGGAACATTGGTGTATAGATGACAATCAATGCTAGAGCAGAGGTCTTCCTCATTTATTTGATTGCAGCCAAGCCTGTAATGACACGTTGGAATAATCCGGAATAAAACATTGCCAATTTGTTATTGTGCTACGCGTCTCTTATAGGGTTAACTATCGTCGAGCCGACTAATGTGATCTTATAATGATGCCAGCCAATGACTCTAACTCGGAAATAGTTAAAAACCAATTTCATCAGAAACTTCACAGGCTGCTCCTAAAACGTCTATACCGCACATAAAAAGAGATGGCCAAATACTGTGTCATTTGAACGCAGCTCCAATGGACTGCATGCATATGATGATATTTGCTCTGATAACTGGGAACTTTTGAATTAGGCTATTTGGCGATCACTAGCGTTTCCTCTCCACCACGTGTTTTTGTTACCATATCCACTAAAATGCAACTTATCTGTCTCCATCATCATCCCAGACATGGCCGCAAAATTAACAAATGAAATGCAATTATCATGTCGGCACGCCCCAGTACCAGTTCTATTGGCCAGCTTGTTTGGAAACTGATCAATTATTCGCTTTTGTTACCGTCTACATGCACTTTGATAAATCACACATAGTCAAATAAATGTGACAAAACCACTACAAAATGCGAGAGATTGTAGTGAAAATGGAATACCAACATAGTTTTTGGGAGGACCTATTGCTCGCCCCCCTAAATTCTGAGCAGAATTGATCCGACTTTAAAAAATCCATAACGTCCGCATTCGGTTACACCTTGATTTAACCGGCTACATAAATAATTCCTAGATATCGGACACTTCCTCTAAACTTATAAATTGTCGACTGTCTGGGCCTGATATTTTGAACACAATGAATGCAGTCGGTCTATTTATCAAGCACTGATGCTATGCTTTCGATTGGACCTTGAGGACTGGAGGTGGTTTTTTCAGGCATATTCCACAAACTGGTGGTATTGACGTTAACGACTACAGCTGGAGCAATTTACTACGCCGACGGTCTTCCTCCTAAGGTTAATTGCGGTGCCTGATGAGAATCACTAGATTTTCACGCTCTGTCACACTTCTATCTAATGCATCGCATTTGAAGCTGTCCATTTCTGCAATTGTTGATACAAGTCTATCAAACATATTTAATATTTCATATATAACCTCTATCCATGCGATTACTATACCTACGGAACGGGAACACGATAAATCTGGTTTGCTATTGCGTAGCGTTAACTGGTGCGTTTTGAGCTGGGGACATTTTCGGTGGAAGTTACCTTGGCAAGTGTCGCACTTGATTCCAATTCGTGCATTTTTATGGCGTAAAATAAGACCCCACACTACTGTCTACCTGGATGCGATCACATTGGCTTTTGATTGCGCTCCACAATGGTTTGATTCAATGGATGATATTCCGATGAAGGCTTGTGCACATATGGTTTTCTGCGGGTTGCATGTGCCCTGCATTGTTTACATGTTCAAAGTAGCCGCTTTCTGTGCGTCTGGCCGGGGCAGCTTTAAGCGGCTAGATCGTTCACACGGCAAACAGATCGACTGGGCGACCCGGATAAAATGTGTACGACAGCTAGTTTGATGAAGCGGTCAAAGCTGTGATTGTTAGTCGTCGGAAGTGACGTGAATTTTGCGTCCTGTGGTTGGCCACATTGACAGGCAAATCCGAAACCGTTTGCCGCCAACCATGTTAGCGTGTGTGGCCTTATCCCATTGATGTTTTGAACAAATGCAAACCACCAAGAGCAACATCACACGAATTTTCCAGACTAATAATTAAATATGGAATAATTTAATTTCCTTATAATCTGCGAAGTCTTCTTGACAAGTAACTCAATATTTATTTTGCACATTTTGCAAATATTTTCTTCACCATTGTCTACTTCTAATATTCACTAAATAACATTATTCAGGTAATCAGCCATATTCGTGACAATACAAATTTCCATCATATCAATTTGCACACCTCGTCTTACTTGGAAACAGTGTTAATTTTATAGGGATGCGCAGACCACTTACACAATTAGAATTGATTTTTGCAATATTTGTGAGTGATGTGGAGCAGTACGTGAGCGATAGTTTATATTTTGTGTGATAACCTAGTCACGCACACCGAGGTGTGTGTCATCAAATCGATTTATAACAACTTAGATAGGTATTTGCTGAAGATCTAAAAATGCTTTACTAGTGCGTAGTACAAATTGATCGGAACAAACAATGTTACCTAATCGAATACAGTCAAGAAATAAAATAAAAATACCATGCTTTATTTGCTTGCCGCATTTAAGGATGCACATTAATCTAATAAAGAACGAAATTCACCTCGTTTGTCGGTTTATCAGTAGGCTACTTAAAACTGGCTATAACAAAGCCGCTTAACAACCTCGTGTGATACATGTTGTTTGTTAAATACGTTGGCAAGCAGAATAGTATATAAAAAGATTAAACATATATTACCGTGATTAATATTGATACTTATAAACACGCAAGAACAATAAATTTAGGAAACCATTATATAATGGTGAGACAAAATAAGCGTAAGACGCAAACGGAATGACGGATTTTTCACCATATATACACAGCAAAATTCTGCTTGCAAGCAATTGTTGTTAGCTGTCATGGACATTTGAATGCAGTTGCCAGGAATCACATTGTTTCACAAATGCGGACCTCAGACCGGATACAGCTGTGGAAACTGCTTGGCCCAAGAGTGAAACCATGCACAATGTTAACATCAAAGACGAAAAGGAAAGCCTTGTGGAACGTTATTGCATCAAGTAGACCGTTTTCTACATCACGGGTTTATGTTACCATAGCCACCAAAATGCATCTTATCGGTCTCCATCATCATCCCATACCAACATAGTTTTTGGGAGGACCTAGTGCTCGCCCCCCTAAATTCTGAGCAGAAGTGATCCGGCTTCAAAAAATCCATAACGTCCTCATTCGGTTACAATTTGGTCTAAACGGCTTCATAAATAATTCCTGGATATAGGCCACTTCCTCTAAACTTATAAATTGTCGACTGTCTTTGCCTGCCATATTGAACACAATGAATGCAGTAGGTCTATTTATCAAGCACTGAAGCTATGCTTTCAATTTGACCTTGAATCCTTGTTGTAGGAGACCGGCTGCTTTGACGGAATACGGTTACTTTTTGGAAGTCAATTGCATTTTGTTTTACGTCACATGCTCTCAGCTTGACACACTTTGGATTAAATTGTAGGAAAACGCCAACATATACAAGCACCTAGATCGCCACGCAGCAAACGTTGGAAGTAAATTAACAAAAGTAATCGTTCGCGATAATACCCTTCCTATATATGTTGGTGCTTACTATTTCACCAGAGATCCTTCAAATGAGAGAACGACCCGCAGCAGGATTTGGTCTTTGAAACGCTAGAAATCTTCCATTCCTGACAGCATCTAACAATTTGTGTTCAAATACTGGAGGATGGACTTATCGACATTATCCTACCACTACCACAGCGGTATGGACTGACCTGAATTTTCTCACCTCATTAGAGTGATAACAATTTCCCGCCTCGAAAAGGCTCCCGCGGTGATCTCACAAATTACAACTGATTTTCGTTGATTCCGTTATATCAAAGGCCTTCGTAGCACTCATCCTTCTCAGGCTATCAATAAGTACATTCGGTATCATTTTGCGGGAAATATTGAAATAAAGATACAGGTTAGCGTACATTGAAACTATATAAGAACTAACCGCATACTGTCGCAACAAGTTCACTCCACCTGAGTCAATACTCCAAGAAACCACATAGAACCACCGGATAAAAATAAGTTGAATTATATGCAACTCGACAACTGTGGATCAACAACAAATATGGATGTGTTGAAAAGATTGACGCAAGTTGTATACGTTGTATGTATATCTTATAATTCTACAAAATTTGGCTGCCTTCCCGCAAGTCTAGATGTTACGGGTCAGTCAGAATGTGGAAGGTGTGAGAGGAAGTTGAGTATGGTTGATTAGGTTTAACAAATTTTTCTATGATTTCCGCCATCTGAACGATAGCTGCTCAATAATACTGAAATTAGAATTAAACGAATACAGTTAAAGGGGACAGCTTTCTGTGCCCAAAGAGTAATTCATGGGCCGTGCAAACTAGTTACAAATTGGTCCCACGAATATGTGGAGAGCTATAAGATGTATATCTGCTCCTCTAACCAGTTCAGCATTATTTTTCTGACTTCAACTTATGTGCATGAAGACAGCCTAGATGAGGGTACTTGGAGAAGAGTAATCAGTGGACAATAGGCAAGTGGTTTCCACTGATGGAAAACTAATATTTATAGTGTTCGGCCCAATGTTCAAATCATTTTGACAAGCTGAGGATTGGCTGTCTAAACCCGAAGCACATACTCTTATTAACAACGTCTCTACTGCTACTCGTTCCGCGTATCAGACCGAATAACTTCCGATGTTTACCAAAGGCAGCAAACATCTCCCTCCTCTATATACGGTGAGGACAAGAGTTTTTTGTTCAATAATTTGGCTAGCATATACCACGACTTATGCTCAATATTCGCCTCTTTAGCGTAACCAATGGCCGGAATACTTCGGCGAATAGCAAGAAAATCCAATGCCTGTGTAGTTATCCAATGTCGAATTTTAATCTCGTATCTATTATATGAAGACAGACATGTTGCTAAGTACGTTTTACCGAACTGCTACGAAGGACCGCTATTTCAATTGATTAACACTGGATAAACCCTCAACTAAGCGCCATTCGAGATGCACTTAAAGCACTTTTATTCATTGGTTTCCAGGTATTCATGCGTTTGCAGTTTTGCTGCAGGCGCCCATCAAAGCGAATTCTGAAATCAGCAGGTACAATTGCGTGGTCTGTGTTCAGACTCGTACAGCAAATTGAGCGAAGGTTTTGGACACAGCATCGCAGGCGGTACACAGTCGAGAGGCGATGAATTCACATTCGTAGTCGTTTGACGTGCCCAACGATCCACGGAGTTACGCTGGCTTGGGATTTTGACAGGTTCGGAGCCATTCTTACCAGGCTGGACAAAGGATGGATGCAAAGGATGTTAGTCTTTTGGTTCTAAATGTTAGGGGTTTTAGTTCGTTTGACCTCTTTCTCGAAGAATCGGATTTTGTGTAGCGCAGACCAAAACATTATCGCCTTGAGATCGGTTTTTGAAACAGTTTTGACCCACGAATGACAACCATTTTCTGTTTATAAAATTTCATGATGTCAGTCTTGCTTTCGATTTATGAGTGAGTAGTTATCATTGGTTATATAAATCGGTTCACTAGGGTTATGTGACTAAAGCGGATAAAATAGCCTTTGCTTGATAAGCGTCTGCTTTTGTAACTTTATTCCCAATTGGAAGCCTCCATCTATAACACTGAAACTTAAATCAACTAGCTGTTTAAAACCGTTGTTTCCCGTCGAAATTTCTTTGATTTACAGCTGAGGGGTAACTGGAGAAACCAGGGATATTTAACAGGCCAAAAATATATCTTAATTGTAGATGAATCGCTTCCAATGCATTACTGATCAACCTATTCTTTTGGTGGTACTAGGAAAGAAATAGCTACTTAGTGAATCGTCAAGGATACATCGGTCCGCTGTTTTGAACTCTGGTTATATTCAAGACGTTATGTGGAAATGCTCCTTAGGCTGACGTAAGCAGTATAGTCACAGAATGTATCGGCTTAAAGAACGCGACATAGCTGTCATCAGCCAATGCATGGCCAATAAGTGTTGTTTCAATTATTTTTGACTCAGATATCATAAACTCAATAGAGTGCGCTTTTGAAGCAAATTTAATTTTGTTATCTGGAGCCTCACCGCGTCAATTATAATTACTTTATTAGTTCAGTTAAAAATATAGGGATCTTTTAATTGGAAAACCTGGAATGACTAATTTGCAAATAAAACGTAAGGGCTTTTCGCGACGACAAATGCTCTGCTTAATGTTGAGAAGTTCAACCTTGGTCACTGTATAGGACCGCCAATCAGCAAGAAAAAATCGGATTCGTTGATGGATTTTACATGTGTTTTGTAAGCTATTTTACTACAGCTTTAATTATCTTCATATAACCAAACCCAACATAAATTATGCAAAATGATATTTAATCAGTATGTAATAAGAGTCATGTGTGCCCTTGATAGACCAAGTAAAGCTTTTATATTACCAGCTGCTTTTTCCCCTGCTGATTGTTTAAATGCGTAGGGCTTAGGTCAATACATATCTAAATGGAGCATGATCACTATAACCATGGTCGTGTTTCGTTAATTCACATGCGAAATTAAATTGTGCCTTTCATTTTACAATGCAGAAGTTATCGGCAGTAATTTTAGGATAAAAATAGTTTACAGTTTTTATTGTACTTATTTAATTACGAGTTTCCGCCTCTACTCAATTCTCCTTGAAAGAGAGGAACTTGTCAGAGCTGTTTTATGCATCCACTTTAGCACCCACATTCATCAACCCGGTTGTGTTTGCGGACACTTTGACATAGGCGAAGCCTCAGCGTAGAAATTTGTCCATAAATCTCAGAAAAAAATTGAAACAGTGTATGCAATTACCGAGATTTATGCTAGAGTTGAATTCAATTTGCGCCGATATTCATGTTCATTTTTCATTCTCAGGCAGCGCTTTGCGTGATCTAATTTTCTGAAACTAAATTTTTATTTTGGATAAATATAAAGATGCCATATGGCCACCGTCAATTGAGCAGATTATTTAGGTATGGATTATACAAATGTATTAAATTTAACTGCAATAGTTATCCTTTGCAGAACAGCTAAATCCCAGAAAATTTGAATTGTCAGCTCACCTGTGATTCGTCATTCGAAAGGGTTAACTCTGTCAATTGCTTGAATAGCACTATTGCTGATGCCTTCCGTGCAAAAATCCAAAATTAATCATGTATACTTAGGATTTGCTGCACAATGCATCGAAAATAACCAACCTGGATCTGAACAGATTTAACTCGTTGTTAAACCGAAATCCGTGGATACTAATTGCAAATAGTGGGGCTGTTGAGCATAGTGCGTATTCCATATTAATGTTGTCTGCTCTAATTTAAATCGTTACCAAAACAACAAAAAACATCGCAAATGCCAGTTTTGACTTTGTTGATGGGCAAATGTCTTAGGTTCGTTGTGCTCAAATTCATTGCTCTTCGGTGTCAACATAATTCAGCGGTTTGATAGTCTACACTAATTATGTCGATCATAGTTAAGCATAGAGAACATGTATCCATCAGTGATCTCCGTACACATCAGTGTTTCTGTGACCAAAACTGTATCCCAAGGAGCAGACACTTGACGAATACAAAATTTGGTTAGCTTGTGTGGAGTTCTTATGCACTGGTACACAAGCAGATCAAGTTATCAGAGTTTAGAAACGTGTATTGAACGCCGATTTCCAGTGTGGGTCTAAGCCGACACTTGTGGGATCGGCCGCCTGTCGATCTATTTTGGGACCGCCGACGCCTGCCATTAAGCCATTGCGGGTTGTTTTGCACTGCACTTGGTGCTAGCAAGATAATTAGCAACTTGTCCTACTTCAGCTGCCCGCGTAGTTTAAAACACTTCTGTTCTGAGCTGCATGATTACGAGGTTGTACATGTAGAATGTTCGCTCAGGGTAACCGCGTGTATTTGTGGCTTTTATACTTGATTTGGTTATCAAGAGTTTACGCATTTTGTGCCACTTTTCCATTACATTTTCTACCAAACGTTTGTGTGGCAATGCTGCATTCCTCCTTTTGGGACCAACCAATTTATGGTTAGGTGTTAGCAGTAATATTTTGATTTATTTTGTCATACGCTTTGGCCTATAGCTTTTTCATACTCTTGAGTTCGGGACATCGTGGTCAAGGATAGCTTTTACGTCAATTTTCTCGACGGTCGTCCGAAGTCTGCTTGCATTTTTGACGTTCCCTCCAAGGAACATTCGGGAATACTCGAACAGTATGCTTGGAGGTACAAAGACGAGTGCCTGACATGGGAAATGCCTCTGTGACTTTATTTGACTGGAGTGTGATCTCGAGTAATAGAGGTTCATCGTAAAGTACGCAGTTTGTTTACGGACTTGGAGCACTATATTGGCTTGCTTAAATTGAAAACATACCAGTAGACACATAATCCTACTGTTTCCATTTGTCTAGCAGTTTTCTTTAAAGTGTTCCTCCCGAATATAGTCACAATAGATAATCTAACTCTCAAATAAGTATGATTTATTCAGAGAAGTAGCATATTGCTTCATATTTCCCTTGAGGACCAGTGTCTTCTTTCTTTAGTTGGACAACTTAAGGACCTTGAGTCCCGTACTGGTATTGCTAGTGATAATTGAACCTAATTTATCTGCGGTTGAGTTTAAATTGCTGGTCCTCCTATGAAGTAAGTAGCAACTACGGACGCGTAAGTTGTCATTCCTCTAACATTATTCAATGTTGCTTGTCGCTCTGGTGAGTAAAGTGTATTAGGGTAGCTAAATCTTTACCATAACCCTTATGTTCATTTTGGCCATACTGTACCTATTTGAACTTGGGTCTTGAGCATAGAATGCGGGGCACCGATTTGACTATTTCCTGTGTGACAGCTCTCACGGCGCCTGCTTGGAGTAATGTATCTGTCATTCGATCGCACTTTTCTACCAACACTGCTATATGTTTGTCAAGTGGAATAGCCAAGCAATTAGTGTAGTACCAGAGGGAATAAAATTATGAACTTTCGTTATATCGATAGGATTAAGGAAACCACAAATAGGGCGACGACTTTTCCGGTCTTTTTTACATACTATACCGAATTGCACAAGTTTAACACAAATTCTGAGCAGCAATAAACCGTCAATACTAAAGCTTTGGTCTGGATTTTAGAAGCAAGCGGTGCATGCATTCGTGTTCGTCAATGTTGAGGATACCATTTATTGAAAGCTGTAAACTGGTAGGCTGAATGCAAAAGCTGCTAGTCAATTTTGTTTTGAGACGGACATACGTTTGTCTACTATACTGAGAGCTTAAACACGTCGAGTTCCGACCGTGCGTTGAGGTCGAGGTTACACGCTGACGGTGGAGCGGTGAGGCGATGTCTCCAAGCCTTTTACGTAGTACCTGTTAAGTTTCTAGAGGAGTGTGGTTAACACTCAGTAAGAATTGATCTATTTTTCTTAAAGTCTATGCTAAGTGCAGTTTGCTGCGGGTAAAAGCATGATTAATTTTTGGTTGATTCACAATGTTAGTGTTGACGGTATCAGAGATGATGATGAAATGCTTTATTTAGTCATACCATACCTGTACTCCAACGATTGAAATTGTGCGACGCTAGCAAATGGGTATAGATGAAACACTGCCCATAGTTTACAAATCCAGATTCATGTTGCTTGCAATGTAGTGTATTTGAACACATGGTTTCAAGCAATATAGATTTTAAAAGCAAGATATATAGGCATGAATCCAAAGGTGTAAGGCAAATTGCCATTTGGTAACAGCGAAAATAATCCCGTGTACACATATTGGCGGTTAGCACGGTCGTTTGTTCAACCACACATTTTGTTGTCTTGTAAGTTAATGATGCTCTGATTTGTGGTAAATACTTAGAAGTAGCGTCGTAAGTTCATGTTTGGTAATTAATAAAGTACGATTCCAAAGTTAGGCTTTGAGTATCCGCTGGTGGTTGGGTTGCTACAAGCAACCTCTATTGAGGCCTCGGTCCACTTGAGGTGGACCTCGGTCATTCCGATCACAAAGACCGTAAGTAAAATGGAGACATTATAGTGTTGCTCATCCAGTGTTGGGATGAGCAACACTATAATGTTTCCAAAGTACGATTCCCTTAATTTACTAAGGCCTTAATTTTAAACCTCGCTATACCCTTCTGTTCCAGTTGTGCAAAATATCATTTCATACGTGTTACATTTAGATGGGGAGCACACGTTTTTAGGTTCATTGTTGTAATTTGCCTGTATAGATTATTTTCGGTGTTTGTCTATTGTATTTCGCTGAGTTATTAATTTTACTGCTCTGTAGAGTACTCAACGTGGATGTGTAAGTTTTGACATGCCGAATAACAGTGTTAATGTTCTGTCCAGACTTACGCCGCCGTCATTTCGGTGGCCTAGTTGATTGGGAATTCGCAAGGCTGGACGCATTTTGTTTTGCGCTAGATATTAGGTGCTGAACTGGCCTTCCCAAGACAGTTGAATTACAGTTTAGCGGTAATGAGCCGTTTAAATCAAAGCAATATTGTTGCAATAACTTCACGTGCACGTATTCTACACTACCTCGTGCTTTTTTCCAAATCTTAAAAAGCAAATTTATGTGATACACTAGGGGGAAGGCCTTAATATTCTCTCTAGTTAAGCTACCGGCTGTATGCCAGCATTATATATTATGATATTATATTATTATATTATTTTTAATTATATCATATATTAAAAATATTGGTGTTGTCATATTTTTAAATGAAAATCAACTAGACGTGTATTATCTATGTAGATGGCAATAAGCTAAAGATGGTGCGGAAGTGTTACATTAAACTGCTCGTACTGGTTAAATTGTCTGTTCTCCGATCACGCACTGGTTCGCGACACAACAAGCATGCGTTTCGGAGGATCATCCAGACGACCGCACAAGCGACCGAACATTGAAAATTCACAACAACTTCCGAGGTTAGACAAGTATCAGATTTATCTTTTAACACTGTTTGCTTCATCCTTTAACAGTGCTCCCAATTTGAAATGGATGAACACCTTAATTTATCACACTACTGTCTTTTGCGGGTTTGCTTGTCACCTGCCGAAAAGCTGGATTACAACTGCCTCCTTGTCGCTGACAGACAGACGCCGTTTGGTCACAGCTGATACCCGTTGTAGAAATTTGCGCGAAACAAAAACCGATTACCTCCGGTTGAAGAACAGGAAGCACAACGTAATGATTTTCTATAATATTCTGCACAATAAAATACATACGTATAACCTCGTCATGGAAATAACCAAATCATAGTTGTACCATTCACGAATTAAGGTAAATTCTAAAGTGGAATGCAGGTTGCAGATCTCCAGATACGCCAAAACCTTTCTTAACAAGTATATGAGGAGCTGGAACAAATTAACATCCAAAATACCTGGTTACAATTCCGAACACAATTTTCGCATAAGTAACAGCAAATACATGACCGTGCAAAAGGTGTGCAATCTATTGGGATATAAGATAACCAATGGTCGAGTGTGCAAACAAGTCCCAGTGTTCAAATAATCCAGAACATATTCTACAACATAAGGAGGTTATTACACTGGAATGGTCACTCGACGAACCTTCTACAAATTCTTTCTGCGGCACGCCTATGCCACTAACATTTTTCTCAATAGCGATTGCGTAGTGAGACAGCAACAAACTGAAGCTGTCCCTATATTCAGCGTCATCATCCTCAATGTTCTTATACCCATCATTACGATCAACTAATATATTCCCTTATACTAGTCGTCTCTCCAATATCATGTGAGTGCTAAAACCAATACTTGACACTACTTATTAACCTTGGACAAAGAGGCCTTTACAATATGCTTCTAAAACTGATGCATAATTTATATTATGTAGTACCATAGTTTCTACTATCAAAACGCATATTTTAGGCTTCGTGCATTCATATTCTCGAGGAGCTTTACAATGCCGATATAATCAATCATAGACAGTTTGATATAACACAGTGAAAGTATATTCGTCTCTATGCCTTATACTATTTTGAAAGAAAATTATGGTAGGATACAGTGATTACTGAGTCATAAGTCGTTGAGTTTTATGTATATGAGATGGAGTCCTATTCCACGACCGTTAGATCCTTTTAACTATTACTTAACATCATTAAGTCGATTACAAGACTGTTTTGGCCTCAGTTTGCTTTTGTGGTTGATCATAATGGGAGATGACACGATCCGCCATACACAATAGAGATCATTGGAATGCCTCTACCTGACAGCGTGGTGATAAAAACTTTTTCCTTTTCATGGTCAGTCACAACATTACCCGCCTACAGTCCATGCACCACAGGCGTGGGCCACTGAAACTATGTTTGATTAAAAGATGTTCTATAGACCTAAAACCGAATGCCAACTACATTTCGATAACATTTTGTTGTTATTTCAAAAACTAAGCAATGTCACAAAAACGGAATGGTTTTGTGGCATTGGATGCATCCAGTTACGGATTCCGTGCACTCATATTCTAATCTTTTCCGGACGGATCAGATATGCCGGTGGCAACTCCGCTATTTCGCTAAATGCACGTTTCAAAAATATGTGAGCACCAAAATAACTGGTGTTGCAATAACATTGGTGATAAATAGGTTGGTGTTGGAGCTATGCTATTGACATCTACAAGCCCTGCGGGAACAGATGCTTGCAGGTAACCCTACTTGCTACAGCTCAGACAGTATGCATATGCCTGACACACCTGGAATTGGGTGTACAGAAGTACATAGTACAAACAGTGTACATTCTGTGGACGACTACCACATGGGAAGGGTGTGATGGCCCTCTTCAAATCAACCGGACTTCAATCGTGTGATCAAATAACTGCCATCATGATCGCAAGTAAAGTTATCAGATTAATTGTTTCTTGCTTACATAACGATTGCAACCGACCTTATCCTAATGTATATCGGTTTGTCAGTCTGAAGAAGGTATAAACCAAATACCTTTTTCGCTTAAATCTACTTGCTCTTTCTCTTTATAAACTTGACGTAACAAATGGCCATTCTGCTAATGAAACACAGATGAGCCCAGGCGCGCAAAATCTAGGAATTCGAATTTCTCTGTGAGATTTGCCGAAACCGAAGCATTCCCTGAGTTCCACGAGCATTGTACCAAAATGAGAGATTACCAATTATGATTCTGGAAAGCCCAGCGGAGGCATCACATCCGACCCAATGCTATGAAACCACATGAACTCAACCTTACTACACGGATAGAACAAGACTAGTATAAACCACACGGCATATTACACAAAAAGCCTCGTTCCGCAATGAAGAAAATATCCGTGTACTTAATTTGCGCTAGAAGAAAACACCTAAACACGTAGACAAAAAATGATATAGCATGCAGTAAATGTTGAGCGAAAAAAATATCAGACTACTTTTCCTTCAGCTCCAGAACAATATGTGCACAATTTTCCGGTGCTTATTTAGAGAGAATATAGATACAAGCACGCACTTTCTTTTAAATTTAGTCATCTGCAAAGGAAATACGACCGTCTTGAAATATAAATCTCGTGTGCACATCTAATAAACAGAAGAACGACTTAGTGGACAACACTAATTTGGAATGTGAGCGGTTCTAATCAACTTCGTTCAATGTTTTCTTTTAATACCAAATACAAGTAATTGAACTACATGGATTGCGGACAAAGCCTACATTGATCCTTAGAGCATTTCATCAAAACAAAAACTATCCAAAGGGCCAGGGACCATGTTGTTGGATAGTGCTAATTGAATAACGAAACTGACCATGATACCTTTGGATACTTCAGTTTTTGTGAACTATGAATAAAAAGGATACTAAGGACAGCGTAGAAAACCAATGGGTTAAGTGTTGGAGATCACTTGTGAGCGACGGTGCCATCACCAAAGAAACGTAAGATACAATTCGTTTCATAAGCTCCGCCACTGTTCGTTTTTATGGTCTCCCAAATATATGTAAGCGTGAAACACCATTGAGGCTCATGGTAGATATGAGCACTTCGACGTGTCGTTACTTTGTGCTATCGTTGACGAGAACGCTGAATCCAATTAGGCAAATTATTGCTCCTCAAAGGCTGGCAGACACATTCCATTTTGTCAGCGAAGTACGAGAAATAAATGTCCAGGATTTTCGAATGTCTTACTTGGACTTTTTGCATTGTTTACCAAAGTTACTCTGATAGAAACATTTAACAACCTTTGCTTTCACATTGACCAACAAGGCATAAACTTCGATGCTAGAACTAGCCAAATGAATCAACTGATACTCAGAGCTACCTACAACGTCCAATAACAATTAATAGCGACCTTTATAGACAGGTAGATTGCGTTGCAGTGCGATCTCCGCGTGGACCTTCTTTAGCGGTAAGTTATATGGATATGCTAGAAATCGTCCACTTAAGCAGGTATTATTGGGTCAGAAATTCTATCGGCGTTAGGTGGTAGATATAATTTGTATAAGTGATTACACCACCATATCCCAGGATGTAATCGACTGGTTCAGCAATGCGCACCCTAATTCCGCATTTACGTCCGAGGAAGAAAACAACAAGCATGTGAAATTTTCGGACGTAAGCCATGTCAAAAGAATCGACACGTGAATTCAAACCAAAGTATACAGTAAGCCATATAATATGGGAAAACACATGAAATTTCAAAGCCATTCAGCCGAAAAAGAAGTCTAGAGCGAAAACTAGCCGATCGGTCATACAAATTCTTTAGCGAATTTTTCATAACAGCCGAACTTGTAAAAATCAAAGAAACACATTTAGAAAATGTATATCCGGAGCGATTTATCGAGACCCATATGAGGTGCAGCATACCAAATTGTCAAAACAAGCTCACGAAAAGAAACAGATTTTCCTGAATCTGCCATAAACAGGAAGCAGTGCGGCTGAGATTTGCACGCGTCGGCTACATCAAAACTGCAAAAAGACCTTTAATGCGGCTCAACTGATGTTGGTTTTCAACAGCAGACATTTAATAGTTTAGTTTAATAGTTTAGTTTAGTTTAAGTTCAGTTTAGTTTGGTTTAGTTTAATAGTTTAGTTTAATAGTTTAATAGACATTTAATAGTTCAAAATACCGACTGCCTGATCATCTGCAACCTATTTTACTCTACAGGTGCACTTGCCCGTTTGGGATTAGTTACGTTGGACGTACGAGCAGGCACAATCAAATCACGTCGTAGGATAACTTTACGAACGCCAAAATGGAAAGTCTACGGTGCGATTACAGATTGTCTAATCAACAACGACAATCAGCTACATAAACCATTTTCAGAAACTACAGAATACCGCCAAGCCTTCACAACCTTGTAAGTTCAAGCGTAGTTGCAGTATACAGCTTTCTGACAAACCCGGACATGCGTGTCCATAAGAGCGCGATACAAACACTGCAAATTCCGTGCCCGACCAATAGGCGGGAAGGAGGTGATGACACTCATAGATCCACTTGACTTCAATCATGTGCTTAAATGATTTCCATGACGATCACGAATTAAATTATCTCATCAATTTTTTCTTTGTTATACTGAAGATTAAAACCAAACTTACTCTAATGTATTTAAATAAATAAGCCTGAAGATGACTAGTTGTAATTATTTGCTCGCTTGATGCTTTGCGTTTTTTCTCTTTCTACACTTGATATCTGTTAGAAATATAGAAATCCTTAATTATGTACCAAAAGTTGTGCGAGTTTCGATGTGAGTAAAGTGAGTTCGACCAGGATATTATTCGAACTAAGCTTCGTTAAATGTCAAATGGTTCACGATGGTTAATTTTGTGAAACACATGTTGAAGTCACCAGCATATAAATAACGCTGAATTTCGAATCCGTGGAGAGAAGTTCTAAGTAAACTGATAATAGAATGGGGGTTATGTTGGTTTTTTGGAAAATCTAAAAATTATTTTGGAATACAGAAGACATACTGCTGCATAGTAACATCAATTGGGTGCAATTTTTGTAGAAACTAGGAATTACACTACACCTATAAGTGCAGTGCATCATTTTTGGAGACTATTGTGGCAGAAATAATATGTCGAGGTTCCAAAAGCAATGCTAGCATCGAGAAATATGTGCCAAGCATGCATGCAGTTTTATTAAACGCAAACTCAATAGAATGCGCCGGATTCTATAAGGAACCCATGTGGAGTACGTTGGTTCATAGACAAACTGTTTGATACCACCAACTTGATTACATTTGGAAATGTGGGATCAGTTGTTTTAAAAATCCGATATACTACATATTCATTAGGCAATCGTGCCGTGGTTAATTTAGGTACTTATGATTCAAATACGGAAAAAAGTAAACCAAGTTACGCTTTATGCACCAGGTAGGTGTATTTTTCTCATGTTACATCATTAATGCGATTGCTGAAGTTCTCGAAGCCAATCTTTAATTAAAAATTAAATCATTCAACTGTCTAAACGTCCATCGCGCAAACAACTTCTCATCCTAAGAATGGTTATTTTAGGCTTTTAAGCAAGCTAGACAGATGTGGTAGATTGGAATCGCAGTAAGATGCGATATCGGAAAATAGGACCTGAAATTTGGAACCAGTAGAGGAAATTGATTGCGTTTATGATACATCAGAATGTACTGGATGTAGCAAAATTATTCAGTTTATAAGAAGAACTGGTACAAGTGCCTTGATGATTTCTAACAATACATAACACAATAAAGTTTACAGACAATTCACTGCATCTGAAAATAAGTTTTATGAGCCGTAAAATCAAAATTTGTCATTTTAACTGGCCCAGGGAAGGTTGCAAGGGAGAAGTAGAATTAAGGTTGGGGAACGCATGTGATCAAATCTAAACAACAAAGCACGGGTTATCTACAAATTTTAAAACATAGGGACCAAAACGACAACGCCACATAATGTCGCAGTAACGTTAAAATACAAAAATAAATTTCGTGTAAAATTGCCCTTAGATATTTACTTCCTTTTAACTATCTGCCCGAAGAGAATGGCCTACGTAACAACACGTATCTTGACAGATCGGAGAAACAGGTGTGATTTTTCCTAACATTTAGAAGTATACAAACTCAGGGATCGGGACGAGAACTATAGCACGAGCTCATCTAGGACAAATTAAAAAGAAGATATCCCAATAATTGTTATAACAAACCCCATCAACTTTATCAATATACTTTCATCTAACAAGGTTAAATGGCATGGAGAACTTCGTGATGTTTAGAGGATGAGCTGATTTGAATTTGGATCTCCTTAAAAATCATGTCTAGAAAAACAGAGGAGACTCAGCTTCATCATTCAAGATGAACTGAGTGTGCATTGCTAACTAGTTATTCCACCTTACTAAAGAAATATCTCAAAAATGCTCGTCATCTGCTTTTTTTTCGGTAACCGAGACACAGCACACATAACAGACCATCTTTCTCTATCAAATAGATGCAACGTTTATGAATATGAATAGCGTCCATCATGTCCGGTTAGCTCCATATCATCTTGCTTCTGATGGACCAGCGGAGATCATTTAAAGCATTTCCTGGGGAATATTCAGAGAATGTTAGCTCGTTTGCTGTTTGCGTACAGAACAATGCCAACGATAGCCACCGCTTAAACCCCTGAAGAGACAGAGTGGTCTTCGGGTTTTAAATAATTGAGCACACTTAGAAGAAAAGAAACTCACGGCTGTCGCATCGCAAGATGGGCACGACTCTAACTGACAGCCGGGTTATCCCGTATTTACAGGATTTCCTCATGAACACTACTGGTAACCCGCAACTGTAATTAATGTTGACTGTACCAAAGCAGACTTCAGAGTAAATTGTCTGGTAGTACGACGAAACTCAGATTACATACGCCAACCTTGTGTTGGGACAATAGCAGAAGAGCTTGCAAGTGAAACTATTTGGTCAGCCGGAAACGGAAGTAACCCTAAGGGTTCTGTACAATCGTCAGATACACCATCGCCTTGCAGATCTCAGCTACACAGAAACCCGTTGACTGCTATTCCTGGTGATAACATTTTAGGAGCTAAGGAAAATTTCAGGGGCACCAATTGCTTCCATTCAGCTACTTGCGCTGTGCGCGGTTTAGTTACCATCCACACACCACACACAGCCAGCCAATCATCTGACACATGCCACAGATCGCAAAACGGGAGTTCCATGAGTCATGTATCTTCCTTCTTGACTGATAAACCTGCTGCTGATAAACCGCGTTCTGCCTGCTGATATTACATGTCTCGGAAGCGGGCGTTACATGCTTAGCGGTACCATGTTATTCGTGCATTTATGTATGTATGTACGTATGTACAAACACACACATACACATATATATATATATATATATATATATAGCCCATGCTGAGGATGATGTTGCATTCATGATGCTTCCTCGCCGTAGTTAGGCTTAACCATCTTACACTAGGTCTTTTAAGCCGGATAAATTTACTTCCACTTTATTTGCTTTGTTCTGGATACCTGAATAGTCTTCTATTAACTGACCACGTTACGCTATTTGTGTTCATCTTCGTTAACTTTATTGCATTTAATATTTTTGGGTGACTTGTGGACATTCTGTACTTATCACCGATTCATTGATAATTACCTTAATACATATGCTAATGTATCGAATAGTTATGTCAGTGTAGCCGTATTCTTTAACAGGTATATTGTAACTGATAATGTCATTTCAAGTTATTGGATATTGTTTGACAACCCCGGCGTGGTTGCGCTTGATTTGCATGTTGACAAGTTGCCTACCTGTCTAATACCCACTACCTCGTCTATATTGTTTCAAGGAGACAGTTGGTCGTTGCTGGAGTAGACCGGGTGCACGGTCCTTGTGGTCGTGCTACACTAGAATATTGGTTTCTTGCAACCAGTGTAGAGCGGACTACGGTCCGGCCACCGTCTTGTGTGCGCTTGATTCTCAAATACAGCGTGCCTGTGTTTGCCTATGAAGGTGTGTGAGGCGGCTCCGTTGAAGAGACGTGGCTCCCATCCACATGCCTCCCGGTTTTATTCCTTCAGGTTTGCACTGGATAAGTGGGGTGTGGTTGGAGCTGTGAGTGGTGCTGCGCAAGCCACCCATGGTCCGTCTGCAGGCGCAGGCGTCCTGTGGCTGACCACAGTGACAGGCAAATCCGAAACCGGATGTCGTCAACCATATATATATATATATAATGTATCAAACCTATAATCATCTACAAGAGAAAACTGGGTACCAAAATACTAGGTTCGCTCCACTATTTGGTATATAAACCGCATAGTTAGACAGTGTTATTCGGAGTGACGTATGAAGGAGAATACTGTTATAATTACATTTTATAATTTATTTGTCTCAAGCAGGATACAGCCGCTACACCGACTTAGGGGCACCGTGTTGTAAGCACCTTCCATACAAAAATAAATAATGTCATAGAAATGTAACACTTGTTTAAATTTTCCTAACGTTCTTATAAATGCTAGCGTTAACTTTGGTAATTCTGTCCCAAGCTTCTCAGGGAATTTAAAATCCGGTGTTGCCTCAATGCCCAAATCTAGTTAAGAAATGCTATCTAATTATTAAGCATACCCTGGACATCATGGGCATTGTTCATTGTGGCCACTAAGGAATTTTATGACCGGCAGTCGTGTTTGTTACCAAGTTAAAAGACAATTCTATGTAATCAATCTACACGGTTCAGCTTGTGATAGTAAAAGAATTATTCATGTAAAATAATTCGTTTATCTGACACAATAAGACCCCTCGCAGATTAATGCTTCCAACGAGCGATGCTGCTTATTTTATAACTTTGGCAGACTGAAAGCAATTGTCCTCCGCTAGTTGGCTACGAGAATCCATTTAAGCGATCACACAATTTTATGGCTTTTGCACTTAAATCTGTGTTGGTATATATTTCCTTTAAATAGTTGTTTTACAGGCGGCAGCATGGTTAAAAGCGCAATGACTACTTATCGGATTTTTAGGCTTTCTCTTAAAGTACACATTTCATATGTCAGCTGACATCTCTCAAAATCGCCAAAGAAACAAGAAGAATTCATTGCACAAATATAGGTAAAAGTTGTAGCATGAAAACTAGGATGTAAATATAAAATATAATTTTAAAGCATGATAAACTGCAATATCATAATCATGTGTTCTCTTTCCGTAGTGAGTATTAATTTCAGGATAAATAGTTCACAATTCCTTAGCGAGGAGCGCGGTCGATCATTTATTCGAATAAAAAATATGACGTAGTATAAGAAAAAATGTTATATATATTTATGTATAAAACCAACATTGTGGATAAGTCCCAGTTAAATTTTGTGAACCGTGGGATCCTGGTTTCTGCTTGAATACAGTGTCTTGAGGTGATATTAGTAATATATTTATTAAGTGGGTTGAATTATTTTCAAGGGTAACGAACACCTTTTTCATAGCCAGAATGTTATGCTAAAGGGTAAATTTAGTAAAAATAAAATAACCACGATTTTGCAATTTTACTTTGAGATGGGTACTGTATGCTCGATGCTTTTGACATTTTTAGTATGCAATTATTTTATGGGCGGTTAGTGAAAGATTAAACAAATATCAAGGTGCGTAAACAAGCAGCTTTCCCTGAAGATGTGCTGTGTGATACAAATTAGCATTTCGAATTAAACCGGGTAACACAAATACATGCGCCAAAGTAATTGCCAAATTTATTATTTAAGCTTTCATTGTTCAATATTTCACAACGAAAATATAAACACGGTGTTTGACACGATTAGGAACAAACTGCAGTTACTTTTAATTGTTTAGTGTATTCCTAGCGATGGGATATACTGAGTAGAGTAGCATATTATTAAAACTTTTATGATATATTTAAAATTTGAGTTGAATTTCAAGGTAGATATAGAATGACTCGAAAAGTAACCATGAATCTCACGGTATCCGTTTTAAATAAATAAACCAGAGCAAGCGAAATCAGCACCTTTCGTTTTAAAATAGTCGAGAACAACACATTAATTTTGTACTAACCACTATCCACACATGAATGTGTACTCGTTTCACTCTCGTACAAACCACAATCAATACAAACATAAAGACTTCATGGGCAGCGGTCTATTGATGAGAAAAGTAATGGATCCGAATAATTTCTCAGCAAGCAAAATACGACGCAAAATTCCTACATTGCATAACATTAGCTTTGAAATAATAAAAATACACGGCATCTTTCGATAAAAGTGACGATAAAACCCAGTGGAAACATTTCAAAGCATGATGACTATGTCGACGACCATTCACTGAACATCTAATGATTGATAAGCGATTTCCATAGAGGAGTAATCCCACAATCCGTTACAAGCTCAGTTGGCGCGTACAGCCTGACCGATAATCCAAAGTGAACAAATGAATTAATACACGTCAGGAATCCTGATATTATCTAAACTATCGGTATTTTAGTATGCCAACAAGTTAAAACTTAAAATTGGTCATTTTACAAAACTTGGAATAGTCTCCAATATTCGGAGTAGGTATAATTTATTTACCGGTATAAACGTCCAAAACAAACCGTACATTTTTTCTGATTTCAGCCGCCGTTGAATACCAATCACTTTTTTCAGGTTTTTATTATGGCAACGTTTGCCCTTGAAGCAAGAGCTACTTCAGGCCAAGTCTTTGTTTACTTTTGCCTATAACGACGCTGTTCTATTTTGACGGAAGTTTTGGCAACATTTTTTCGTTTAATTTCTTAGTGCTGGCTGGAAAATGAAAAATAATGTACTATTATCAAATTGTCTCAAAGAGTGGTCAATATCACCCCTTAATGTTTGCCTTCTGGGGTACCGCCACTTGTTCCCACGTAACCTAAACAACCCACTTTATACCATATTGTTTCGTTATGAGTTTTGGTTAATTCGATCTAACAAAGCGCCTTCACCTCATGCGCACACGGTGCCATCCTCCGTCAAACGGTAGACCTTAATAGTTTATCGTATATTCGCCATTTCTTTCGTCCAAATAGGCTGTGTACATTTTAATTATAAACTGGGAGCAGCGCTTATGGATATTTTCTTTGCTCAATGCTATCTGGGAAAATATATATGTATATTCGCCAGTTAGTTCAAATAGAGCTTTACTTCTTGAATTTGCTCAATGTTCACATTGCTTAACAAACACGGTAAACATGACAAAAGGCTTCGGATTTTCAAGCACTGGTCAGCCGAGACCTTTTGTTGTCATTTATGTTGTCTGAAATACGAAGTTATGGGCCCCGTCAATAGAAAATTTTACATACACCTTTACCCATGCAACTTGCGATTCCAAGTTTTCATCCGAAGAAAATGTTCAGAAGGATTGATGAATTTTCACAAACTAATGAAATGTTTAGTAGAACCACCAAATCCCACTCGTTCCTATTATTTTCAATTACAAAAAATATTATCTAAATGCTTAATGTGGCTGTAAATATTTTTATACCCTCAGTTGTAATTAACCAAGTTAATGCTGAAAGCCCTTAAGCTTAAGATGAAACCAGTAAACTTAGATACCCATACACTTAGCCACGAAACTAACTTTCATTTGGAATACATAGAACCGAAAATAAAACATGAGTATTGAGAACTTGTGCACAAGTTTCACGAGACCAACTCTAACATGTGTACCAACAAGTTCAGGCTACTCCGGTTACGAATACTCCAAGTTACGAAACAACTGATATAATTAGCAATAAACTTTGTTGTGCCATGGTTAGCAATTTATTAAGGTTAGAAGGATACTTAATAGGACAAACGTATAAGTAAATATTAAATTTAAGACTTTACTAAATGCGCTGCTCTATAGGTTTTGTTCAAAATAGGAATGTAATACGCGTACACGTTAAAGAATGTAGCGCAGCCTATATTCAAATGTTTCATGGAAATGACGACACTGAACGATGTGTCGAT